>KZ308242.1:1550467-1658166 GCA_000376725.2 Ladona fulva
TTATAAAGATACTATTCCCCTTTTGTTTCAATTCTTACCTAATGTTTTCAATAAAAAGGATACCCTATACGTTATAAGCAACTTTACTAATTATTCCAATAATATTTTTATAAATGTACTTTGTCCGAGAAATTTATTTCCCAAAACAACAATAAGTAAATATGGTTAATTTTAATAACAGCAGGAATTGAAATGGGTAATAAGTTGTCAGAAGCATCGGAAATTGTATCGGAATTGGTAAAAATTTAGGTATTGTCCAATCACTAGTAATCACTATAACATATTAGAAGAGAACACACACAGAAATCCAAACAGAACGAGTTTTATTAGCCAGAGGTCACTTTAGTCAACCAGAGATCTTTATATTAGGATACTACAAGATTTTCAGTACATTCGAGTTTCTGCGATAATTGTGTATAAAACATGATAATCACTCTTACTGAATTCCTTGACGAGAAGGTAAAACGGAAAGCTTATTCTTAATCTCCATACTTTATCCTCTTATACCTCCGCTACCGATTTTATAAAAATGACCTTCAAAATCAACAAAGTTGCCAAATATAACTAGAAATCATCGCAGTACCTCCTCTCATCTACAAATTTTTCCGCCTAAATATAATTTCCGAAATCTGATAACAAAATTAATATTCTCACAGGGAATTATAAATCTATACTATGCAAGTGAAATTTAATTTCCACTTCTCGGGCCACCCAAGTAGTAACGAATATTAGTCCTTAACGCAGTCCTAAGGAAATGTTTACTAAACAAATAACCCCGATGTCCGATAAACATACTTGGGTGTTAAAATCAGTTTTACGAGTTCGCATAAGCTATAGGGCAGTAAAGAATCTAGTGTGGGGAAAAGGTCCGCATCCTCGCTTCTGAAACAACACCGAACAGAATTTTTTATATCGTTCTTACACCTCAGAAAATATATCACATACTTAAACCTCTGTAAAGATAACCACTTACAAATTAATATAAACTCAAATTTAGGATTTATAAATAATAACTAACTACGAAACATTCTTAATGCGCGAAAAAACTCTTCCTATATTAGGGATAACTATTCTCAAAACGTTTCGTACCCCCTTATATTGTCAATAAATACTACGGCCTATTAGAAAGTATGTATACACAGTAGAATGATTAATTTACAGAGAAGTTTTTCCATACGTAAAAACAAATTCATTCGATGGTATGGAACTACTCTATGCAGGCATCCGACCTTCCCGGAGAGACTAGTCAAAGAGCATTATTACCCATCAATAAAGTGACAACAGAAAGCAACGCTTTCATTCAGGCCCGAGAGAAATCATCACTGCACACGAATAAGGGGTTCCACTGTATAACAATTTAACTAGCACGAGGTCGAGCCGAGGTGGTAATTAGCCCATCTACACACCACGTCCAGAAGCTCTCCGCGGGTCTGCAACGCTCGCCAGGTAAGAAGAGAGGGAGATTAGAGGCCCAATAGTAGCCTCAATCCACTCACCTCTAGAGAAGATCGCCATCTTCTCGCGGCGACTTCTTAAGCAAAAAAAGAGAGAGCAATAAACAAATCACATCCGATGAGCCGCTCCTCCGCAGCTAAATCCACTTCCAGATGCGACCAATCCACACAACTTTCTCGTCGAAATGAGGAACACGAAGCTTTCCCTCCACATCTCTCCTCCTCCGATGCACTCCTCACCCTCTTCCCTTGCGGACGATGAATCCGCAAATCGCAGCACACACAAAAATAATCCCCGCTCGAAGTTTTCCCAATTCAGAGGAACTGCGGAGGAAAAAGTGTTCCGAGGAAGATTTCGCCTGAAAAGCAGGCTTTGCGAAATTATAATCGAGGATGATCAGTATGATGCGGGAGTGAACGACCTGAAGTAGATCGATGATGATTCGAGGATATTGGAATACAAAACATGAGATGTGGAAATTAAACTAAGCGTGGTTTACCTTCTTTCCTGCTGCCATTTCTAGATGACTGATATATTTTCATCTGTCCTTTTGTATAGGATAGAGATGAGGTACCTTTTATTAACTATTTACAGTTTTTTCTCGTGGTTGTGATAATTTGAAAGCTAATGAAGTGTGAGCAGCTTCTCCGAGCGTAATCATTTTCGTTCCGGTTTTGTTTCCGATTTGATTACAACGCCAAACTTCGGATACGGTTTCTTTCCGGCAGCTACCGTCGAACCGGTGCCAACCGTTATTAAACCGTTGTAATTATACGAGAACATTAAATAGAATTTCTTTTAACTAAGTTTTGAAATAGAAGTATTGATGTAAAAGAAATGTTGGAATAGAAGTATTGATTGTAACGGATGTTACCGGTTTGGGTTCGGGTTCAACGATTTTAATATTTCGGTTCGGGTTCGGTTTTGATTCCGCCAAAAATAACGTTTCTTCTCTGTTTCAGTTCATGGCTTGCTTCCGGTTCGATGCCTTGAGTGATGCTGAATAATGGCATTCATTCCGGTCATTCCGTAGCGAATGCCATGAAAGGTACTTACTACATAGTCATAACGCTGCGCTTACGCGGAATTTTAATACACCTTAAAATACTTTATGAAATGCATTTAAAGTGCAAATGCAAAAATGAAATGTATAATTTCCTTCAAACAAATAATACATAATTAATGTAAATAAAAATATGCAATTTCGCGGATGACAAAATAACGAAAATGGACTGGTGATCTCTAAATTGCGAAATATATTTGTGATGCAAAGTACAGGGGAAACGATACCTGAAGAAGAACCTCTCTGAAGCTCTTCAAAACATAACCATCCTTAATCTTAAACAGACTTAACATGAATGATCGCGGGCTGCAGATAGTGAATTTTGAGAAAACGAATGTAATTTGTCATATATACAAGGAGTATAACAACACAAAACACTAGTTAATGATTAATGTGATGTATTAAAATTTCGATTTAATGAGAGGTCGATATACTTAAGATGTCTCTTCGGTGACTCATTTTTTATTACTGCACTTAACTCACAACTTTTTTTAATAAATACCAACCTATATAAAAAAGAAAATTCCTAAGCTCACAACTTTTTTCATAAATACCAACCTATATAAAAAAGAAAATTCCTAAGCCAATCGTGGACAACATGCATCAAGTAGACAGATCTGGTCTAATGCAGCGTTCATTCTTAAGTGAACGGAAAAACTCGCGCATCCACATTAAAAAATAATGTTGTCGTATATTTCCAAGAAATAAATACCATAGGTATTTAAACTCATTAATTGGTGCCAACTTAGCAGATCTTACCAGAATTGTTATTCGATGAGAACGAGAGATCGATCTTTTGAGACACCAAAGTTGAGATTCCACGAATAATTCATCGATCACGTGAAATTCTCGAAGATTTCCTGCCACGTTCTTACCTTACGTACGCAGTTTCAGCGATAAGGCGATTTGCTATTTTTCTTATTGTGCAAACGCTAAGACAGTAAAGGAGTGCGGATAAAGAATCACGCGAACTTCGGAAGGCAATGGGGGAACGGCAAACCTACGGCATGCGTGACCAAAGATGCAGAAGACAGAATATTTATTGCTAAGACATTGCTATCCTTTTTTTTTGTATCCCACACATAATACATTAAAACTCCAAAGAAAACACATCTGAGTTTTGTTAATTGATAAGCCCATACCGAATCAAGAAATGAAAGCTGTCATTATAAATCTTCTGTTGGAGGACACATTATTTTGTCTTTTCTTAAGAAAAATATTCTTTTTTTCCTTCTTGCACTACTATTTCTACTGAGCTTGTTAAAAATCTATACAGTTTAGTTTAATATCCAATGTCATTTTATATTTTCGTATCAGTACATTATTTTGATAAGAGTTAAATGGAAGATGGGAATCTCTAGTCCCAATTCCCCCCATTGAAGATAATTGTACGAGTATGAGGTACTTTGAAGTTATATCCCGGGGACCGCTACTGTAGCGGAGCCCTATCTCTATCTAGCGGAGGCAGGAACTTTTAAAAAGCTGCATAATAAGTAATGATGACGATTCGTGCACATGCTGTTTCAAGGATATTGTAAGTTCTTTCGTACTTTACAGCATTTATAGAACGCAATTTTAGTCAAATATTGTCCTTAGTTGCTGATACTTTACGTAGAAATTCCCTGTACCAACGTACATACGATATACTTTCAGGGGCGTAGCCAGGATTTGTCCATAGGGGAGCCATAGAGCATACAGTGCATTGCCTACAAGGCAGGGACGAATACTTCCGCCCAAAATCTATTAAAAATATAAAATCCATTTTTTTCTACACGTATACCCTGCAAATCTCCAGTGGTTCTTGTATGGATTTATTGTGAGAGGTTATCATCTCGCACGCTTTCGTTAATCATGGCTATGTTCTCACGAGGGGTTTGAACCCCAAAAACCACACCCTAGGCTGCGCCTCTGAAAACTTCTGAACCTAAATTTAAAATTATTTGGTTTAAATATTGTGTAAGTTATCGTCTCTACCTGATTCAGCGTCTAGCTCGGAGGAATTTCATGACAACTAAATCATACCAAAATATAGTTCATTTCAACAATAAACCATCTTCGGCCCACCATCGACGTCGTAATACAGATGACGTCAGCTATGGTTTGGCACCACGTTGAACCACAAGTACTTTATTTGAAAAATACTGCACTCCTCCAAAAAGAGGTTGGCCATCCCTCCCCCCGCCGAGAGAAAACAAAAGGGCCTCCGAAGCAATCATTCTCCGCCTTCAAAATCGACGACGTGATACGCCGCGGTTTCCATCTGGAGCAGACGTTTTCCGGGAGACACGACATTAATCCGATGGAAAAAGCGAATCGAAATATCCGGGCAGCGGAGAGACCTACTCGATCGTTTCGCAACGAGAGAGAAAAGGAGGCGAAATTTGCACGATCGTAAATTGCGAAGAATTCGCGACGCGCGCGAGGGAAGCGCGCACTATAATCGTCCGAGAAGAATAGATTCTGGGGGCGGAGGAATCCGCAAGAATTTCTCGATGAAATTTTACCCCGCGCGTGATATTGTTTCCCGTCACCGAATCCCTTCCGTTACTCTAGAGCTGCATCCATAAAGATGGGAAAGTTCAAGAGCGAATGGGACATGCGGCGCACAACGTGTCCGATGCGGCGAGGGAGGAAATGAAACATTTCGCAAGCGTCTTCGTCAAAAGAATACGACGACGGTGGTTCGTTTTTCGTTAGTAGAGACAATAAATTATTTAATTTTTTTACTTCTTCACGGTGGATAAACGGCGCAAACTTCTTCGTTACAACTAACGGTCGGTCCTTACTCATTGCGCTGATCACTTTGAAGCCCCTATTTTGGAATCTGACAGGAAATCGAGATTAACGGAATCGCTGAACTCAGACTTATCTTTTGAGCTGCAGAAGGAACAATTGAACATCATACTAGCGTATCGATGAACCGGTGGTAGGAAAGGAAGGCCTACTAAATGATAACTTAAATGAATCGGTTTTACGATTAATATTGTCTAGCGGTAATTGCGGAATTCCGTATAATCGATGCGGGGATATATGCTAATAACTTATACTATATTTTATGGAACAATACATGTGATTAGTATTTATTTCGGTAATCAGTTGTACTATTGTTAAAAATGCTTCGACAACTAAGGTAATTTCGCACTTATGTGCTCAATAATGACCTTAAATGCTAAGGTCATTTCCCGGGAATCGAACCCGGGACCGCTTTTATCAAAGTCGACAGTGTGACGCACTTGGCTATCCGGGAGCCCTCGATAATCAGTTTTTATAATAAATTGGCAACTATTTATTTTTACGCAGTAACTAACAATTTTTATGTAAGTAAATAACTATTTTTAGTACTCTACAAATTACTATAGATATTTTATTAGATGATTACAGAAAAGTACTTCAGAGAGACAAATTAAGAAATTGGATAAAATGATGATTGACTAGTAAGACAAAGATAACTAAGATTAGTAGAATATACTGTTGGAAAAGGAATTTGATAAGGCATTCTAAAGATAACTGAAAGATTCAGCAAACGTTATCAAAAGTAACGACTAAGAAACTACCAATGAAACTCAGAACTTTTGATAAACAATAAGTAATCAGCTGCAATTAAAATGAGCATTTTAATGGCTGTTACCGTTCTACCATCATTCAATGAAATGATTCTTTTCAATGAAAAAACTATCCAGGGATTATCCTTCAACGAAGGAACGAAACAGTCTAATGAGGAAACAGGTGAAAGAAACAGCTTAGTAATTTTTTCACGATATATAACTTTCCACAACATATTTTCTTTCAGCTGTTTCCGTTACGCCTTTCCACAAAGTGACGCCCAATCATGTAGACTTCCGTCTAATAAGGAGATATAATTAGCTTGAAAATGACATACTTAAAGATTACTTTATGGATCAGCACAATTCAAATTATTGTGTGTTATTTTGAAGATGGAGTTCCGCCAACTATAGCTTACTATGATCAATTTTATAACTAGCTTGGTTAATGAATAAGTAGGAAAAGAAATATTTAGGAGAACAGAAATATTTTACGTGGTTCCAAGTTTCGATTACAAACATTTCATACGCAGATTCAGCCAATGAGGTATTACCTACAAACTCATTTTGTTTCGTGATCTTCATTATGAAGTCAAAACCTCGCATTATCGCCGTCGTTTTGAATGCATGCCAAAGATTTTGTGGAGCTCAGTACTAATGACCAGGGAGCTGATTCTATTAGCTCTCTCCGTCAATTAAGAGGGTGAAATATAACGATTACCAAAATGGTTTCACCGAACCTTTCGTCTTTAACAAAGCCTGGGTGTGTCATTCACTTTGTCGCAAAAATTTCCGAATTATAATCAAAGATAGTAATTACGCGTACGCAAGTAGCCAGGGGCGTAGAGCTACGCCAGATCACCATCAACATTCCAGACAATTGTGATCATCGGCTTCTTTATCTTCAATTCGACGTTTAAAACTAGATGGCAGATAAATTATACAGCATAGGCGTATTACCAACATGATTTTAAAGTAAGAAAGCAGAGGTATTTTAAAAGCCTTAAAAAAGATAATAAAGCCTAGAGAATAAATATTTGAACATGAAAGGGATTCATATGAAGACATTCGTCATAGACAAGTTTGGTCGCCGAGTTACTTCAGAGAAGAAAACAGAAACTAAATTACTTTAAAGATGTTCGATTTTTAATGGAGAATATATGACGAACATTACGGAAGAGATTTCTCGAGGATTAAAGATAATTGAAGAAATAATTTATCAAAGAAGTGAGTAACTTAAGGAGGTCGCTGTTTGGAGTCAAATAAAAGAATATTTAGCTGACCCCAAGTTATAGATAGATAGTTTATACTGTAGATGTCTAAATCAGTGCCAGAGTATCTATAATGCGAGTGTTTTATTTTACGAGCCCAAAGAAATAAAAAAATCTTTTGCATCCAATTTTATTACTACTTTTAATTTTATCATTATTTATTCACTTATAAACAATTGTGCACGTAAACGTGCTAACCAAACTCAGATCTCGTTTTCTACAAAAAGACGCGCAAATTATACATTTTCTGAAATATTCCTGGAAAATATTTCCTACTCATTGAATCACCGCACAGAGATAACATACGTCGATCATCCAAAAATAATACCCGACGTATGTGATAAATTAATTTCATTGAACACAATCCAGTCATTTCCCATAATTGTTATCATAGGCTTTACAGCAAAAGACATCAGAAACCGTAAAGAGCTTCCACAATGGCTAAGAATACGGAAGATACATTCAAACCGCGAAAAAATAACATCCAAAGAACGGAGGACGAAATGTTAGGAACCAAAAAGAAAATTTGGCACTGCGGAGTAATTCAGTGTAGGATGGACAAGGAGAGCAGAGGTGAAGATGGAGGATTCGAAAGAAAAAATGAAGAGAAACAGTTTAATCTTTGGATCGATGAAATAATTAAGCCGTGAGCAATTAAGCACGAAGGTCGCGTGAGGACATTCCTACGATTTGAACGTTCACCTCCGAAATCGATTCAAGAGAGGCGAGCGTTGAGATAGAAAACGAATTCAAAAAGGTCAAATTTTTCTATTCGGAGGAATTTTGTACATAGATAAGAAAAGGCTTTCTCCAGGCGTGGACCAGAGGAATAGAAAATGGAACTTCTGTCCAAATTAAGGATACTGACGTCATAGGATCGTCTGCTCATCAAAGAATGGGACGAGATTAGGCCGCGAGCGAAGAATAAATTTCTAGAAAGAGAGAGAAGCTCTATGTACTCCCATCGTCCCCAGTCTTTCTTCCCTTCGTAGTGTACCAACGTATTCACGAAAATCAGCGGCGCACCAGACCCCCATGGTTCTTTAAATGTTTAGACCTACCAATCTCTCTCTGGAGATTAATCCAAAGATTGGTTTGCAGAGAGGTTTGTTCGATGCTCGTTCTTTATTATTCTCCACCTTCATTTCATCTCTCTACGATCCCTGCGTCCCACATCTTTCCAGTTCTGCTCAATGAATTGCAGTCGTGGTCTTCCCTTGGGTGTCTTCCCACTCCATTTCCCCCTAGTATTGTCTTCCAGAGTCCTTGGCTCCTAAGTAAACGGATGTCCACAATCTCCTTCACTCGTTCAATCTCTTAGGTACTTCCACAATTGAGATATTTTCGAACCATATAATTTTTAGTATATGCCCGCAGCATCTCAAAGGAGTTTGGTTTATTCTCTTAATCTTCCCTCAGACTCCAAGGCCTGGTATTATAATGCATACTTTCAATGGACTGCAAGTAACGTTCACTTTATGGTCCAGTATTATGTTTTATTAGAGTTAACAGGAAATTTATAGTTAATCTCCATGCTAATTCATCATATACATAGGAGATTAACTATAATCTTCAATTCTAACAAAACATGATAATAACAGGCCCTAAAGTGAACATTAGTTAAAGTCCATTTTAAGTATATTATAATATCAGGCCCAATTCTCGTATTCACATAGTACTACACACCATACTTATGGTTTAATTAAGGAACCTTTTCCTAATTTCAAATCTGTTATGTACAGAGTTTAAGATATTCTTCATTCTGCTCAAAGTGACATACATACACAATGTTTGAATTGTGAACATTCGTAGACCAGGAAGTACATACACCGAAAGTTTCATTGTGACATTGAAGTCTGGAAGCTTTACTTCACGGTGTAAGAGTTATGAATTCCAAACCAGAATGGTTTTTAATTCATGTCAGCGTATCATCGTAAGGTTGCCGAAATTCGGCCATACAGCTATTCGAAAATAATCATTTATGACATTTCAAAATATTTAATTTACCACCTTATAAGGAATTCATTCCTTTGCGTGGTGTATTTAGACGAAACTGAATAGTACTGGTGGTAGAAAGAACTGCACAGAAAATCCAGGAAACATCTCCACTTCTGAGAGGAGACACCCAAAATAGGACTTGAGTATCGTCCGATACTAATTAACACCGAAATGTTGGAGAAAGCTCGGGGTGAATAGACTCTGAATACACAAAATGTCCCTTAGTCATACTATGGGAAAATGAAAGGCGTTCTTTCACTCGGGTCATGCGATACTGGATTAGTAAGAAAGTTAAGGAACGAACTTTTCTGATGACAGAAATCTATGCGTCGTGTCATGTTGTCATATTTAGCCTCTTCATGCATACAAGGATGAAAATGGTAATGGTGCGATAAAAGACAACCAATACGTAATGATAAGTAAATATGCCCAAACGATGATTATCTAGATGTACAGTCGAATGCATAATAAAGTTAAATCAATGCGGGTAGCATAAGATTCAGGATGCGCGTACAGATTCCATTCGTTAAAATTAATACTCTATTGGTGATATTAATTGATACCGAACTTTATTCCGTTCCTTGTTTCTTAGTTCTGCAATTTATAGCTCTACTCTTTTTTGAAAACCTTTGCTAAATTTTACTCAACTTGACTTCGATAATTTCACTCTCAAACAAGATAAAATCCAGCGATTGACTTACTTTTCCAAAATCTGGAATCAAAATAAACGATCCTAACGTATACGATAAATGCTGCATAAGCAGTGGAATGTGTGTGTACAAATTCTCCATAACTTATCTATGGTCGAAGACGAATTTCACTTCCTTATCTTATATTCCGCATCTTATTCTTAGAGGGCTCAGTTTTTATAATTTTATCCCCCAATCTACGTCACTATCGGTCAGCGGAAATAATATTTCATTGCCGAAAAACGTTCATCCTCCCGTTAAAGCAATATTTCTGCTCGATAACGAATGAAAGCATATCCTACGAATAATAGATCCCGAACGATGAACAGAAACCCAGAATCCAAGTAGAACGTCAAAGCTTTCTTCTCCAGTCCCATCTTACTTCGTGGTTTTACTCAGAGAAAGACTCGCGAGCTTAGAATCTCTCTCGAGATTAATTCGATTTGCCGTGCTCGGAATCTCTCGGAGCTTTCAAGAATGACCGACAAAAGAACTGCGGTATCCCGAGGCAACCGAAGGAGGATCGTCCCAAAAAAACGTCTCGTAACAGGTGAGGAGCGAAATGCAGGCCAACCTACTTTTCGAGTGAATGGTACTCACGCGCACGGCACATTTGCCGGCGTGCGTACATTAATGGGCGATAATAACTCTTGCGAGGGTGGAACATTTTCTCTCGTAAAAAGTTTACGTTAATGAATTTTTTTATGCGTTGACTTTCCAAATGTTAATGCGAACTTTGGATGGTTATTATTTGCAGTATGCAGCGACCTAGTGGTTAGCCTTCTCTCACAGATACTTCTGGGTGACCGGTTTGGATTTCGGTCACGGAGGTTCTTTGTATTTCGAGATTTAATTAGAGGAATTTATCTCACATGGTATTGCCTAACTTCCGAACCGAAATTCGGTAAATAACACGTGCCTACTCGACAACCGGCATCAAACAAATTTCGTTACTTTGAGTATGTATAATCAACGCACATTTAAATAGTTACAACGATGATGTTTACGACGAAAGCTTATGAAAAATTAAATAAGCAAAAGACCCTTCGAAAATGCCGGTAAAAATCCTTTTATAAAGCAATTGCGAGGAAATAAGCTTATATTACCTTAGATATCGCATGCGTATCAACAGTATTTGTACCACTACTTGTAAACCCAGTACATACCGCATGATGCGCATTGTAATTTTTATAATTCTTCCACATTTTGTACGTAATACGCGCTTTCCCGCAATAAGATACACAAGTATAAATTTTTCCTGCAAACGTACATACCATTCCATTTCCTCGAAAGACTGTTTCTTTACATTTACTCGGGAAAACTTAATTCGGCCTAAACTCTTTAGTTGCTTCCCTCAAACGCGTTCGAAGACTATCCAAATTCTAATCGAAAACTTTCCTCAAATGGAGTCTCACTTTGGAACGCTCTTTTTAAGAACGAAGAGATACTTTCATTGGATGAAAAGAGGTAATTTTGATTCCAAGTCGTGTCAAACTTAATTCACCTCCGTTTATCTCTTTGAACTGGGATCTATCTTAGACCATTCAGACTAGCCCCATAATTTTATCAACCCAATTTGATGAGTGTACTTTATAGTATAATATATTATAGTATAATATAATAATGGACATGAATTATATGTTATCAATTATTATATTATAAATTTGTTTAATAAAAAACAACAAGAATAATGACAATAGACAATGCCCTTATTGAAGGGCAAGATTGAGACTTCTTAGTCCCTCCTTACCTCTAAACTCTTTTTCAGTTAATATTTAAAAGTAAGAGATAGCTTTTTGGAGATACAAAAAGATAAAACAACAAAAAAAGGAAATATCGTGTGATTAAAAAAACATAAGTCTAAGCATAGGGAAAAAATAAAAACCCTGAAAGAAAACTCCCACGAGAAGGGGCGAGAAAAATCAGCGAAAACCTACCAACAGTAGCAACTAAAAATTAATAAATTTCCATTATGTTTTGTGTTTGACATAGAATAACTAAATTAAAATTGAAAATCCTAAGACCATGAAACATTAAGATAATAAGATGGATGTAACCGCGTATAGTAGAAGTATATTGAAGTTCTTTTCAACGACAACAAACAATAGCTAATTACGCCACCGGAGATTTTGCGGCCTGGAAACGAACGACTGATTTCAAATCCTAACAAGAGTGTGTACACGGAGAACAACTTCCACTTCCTGCGCTCAACCGTTAAGTGAAGTCGTCCCGCGAAACAGGAGCGCGTTATTACGGAGACCTGGGTTCGAGGACGACGATCGGCGGCACACTTTCTCGAACACCGGTCGGAAGTGCAACTCATCCGCGAATCGAGAAGGTGGAAAATTAATCAATCTCCGGGAATCTGCTATCTGCAGCTAACGGCAGACTAGCTCGGCTTTCTGTCGCGAAGTTGAGTCGGACGCTAACTAGATTCCAGTGCGCTTTCTCACGCCCTCGTCATCAGAAGACGAGCCGCGACAATGGTGACGCTGATGACGTCGGCTGTAATGCACTCTCTTCCAGCAAACGCGTTCTGTTCCTTTCTTTGAATCGCGCACGTTAGCACGCTTTTGTTTTAACAAGAAATAAACATGTTATTTCTCTCTCGTTAATGATAAGGAACAGTAGACTGATGATATTGGCGAAGTTAAACGTGAGATGGATTGAGATTGACTCGCTGAAACATTAATTACGAGCTTAAACGAGAAAAATTCTAAAAGAAAAGGCTTCGAGATATATGTAGTGCATAGGAAAATGGGACTTTGAAGAATTTGCCATTGAAATGTTCATTCTGTGTGCTTCATTACTAAATATACCTGGACAAACTTAACTTATATAGGGACATATATAATGTCATACTTAACAAAAGAAATTTTCGATATAATCGAAGTAAAATTTTAATGACATACGATAATAATTAAAATATTAAACTTAATTAAACGAAAAGTTATTGAACCATCCATACTGTGTGCTAAACTACTTTATGCACTTGGGCAAATTTCCTAGTGAGATTTCTGAACTTGGATGTAATTGAAGTAAATGATTTCAATAATATGAAATCGATGGAATTAGCCGTGACTCTGCGAAACTCCATGACATTAACGGTTAAATTAACTATGCTTAAGTTTCACAGAAATAATTTAGAATATTTATTTGAACCGTTAATAAATGATTTCAATCCAAATTCAAAAGGTTTCCTATTCGGCGGTGACTGAAATGTTAAAATCGATCAACCAAAAGAATAATTACAAGTTTTACACGATATTTTCTGTCACTATCTATCCGATCTTATAAATCATCCACAACTCACAAGAGCCCGTGCATCCTTGCATCCTTTCTTGCTATTTGAAGAACCTGCGTGAAAATGTTTCTAGAAGATACAGTGCAAACCAACAAGTCCATTACGACATCCTGAGATCCTGAGGATGAGTTACCGGAAGAAAAAAACTCGGAGATGCTGTTAGCAAAACAGAGAGGAAACGGTATCATACTGAAAGAATACGCCCTGAAGCAACAGGTAGGAACATCCGGTGAAGGAGCTTGCTGATCCGCCAAAGAGATAAAAGAAGTAACCCATATCTTTCTAGCGATTAACTTGAATCGAAAAGGCTACGCTTCGATGACGGACGATGAATTGAACGGTGCTTACCGCTACGTGATAAATATGGATCGAGAAGAGAAACTACGAAGCTTCTGAGATTCTTCGCAAAAAGAGCGATACAAGTACACTTGTGGGTGTCGATCTTAACGTTAAGCCTTCCCACAACCTCAAATTCATCGGACGAGAAATGCTTTCACATTATTAAATTACGTTTCCTTCTAAGAAGCAAGGTCCTCGAAGCGAAACCTAGATATTCGGGCCAAGGTTATTGCAAGTTTTCCTCCAATCGTTACATAAGCGGAAGCCGAGTCTATATCTATGAAATATAATGACGAATTAAGTCTTTTGAACCTAGCGAATCGTATCCGAACTGGAAAGGAATCTAATCAAGTCTTTATATAACCATACATTTTTAAACTCCAAATTAAAAGCCTTGTCGATTGAACATTGCGATAAACCAACAAAAACATCTCGAAAATGTCCATTTCCATCAAATTTGCCGGCATCAGCTTCAAACTTCAGGATTCGTCATTTTGTTCGTAAACTCTGTATAACATGCTATTTGCACGGCAATCGCCAGTGACATGTTCTTTTATAGGCTATCGTATGAATTCGTTCCGACCGTTTTCAGTGACTGCGTTGACCGCAATCTGCCACTCACGTTATCAAAGCCAAGGTGTTACCCATTTTCACAATTATGGAGCCATTTGCCTTTTTACGAGACAAATCGAATGCGGTTTTAAAGCGTTGGCAAAAACTACAATTAATTAAGGATGGCGAAACGTAGCTTATATTCAATAGAAGGACCTATATCGTCCATCGGCTGTTCTATTTAGCACTGGCAACAAATACAGGGCAATTATCCCTCTACATTTCGTCCTCGTTACTTAGATTTTGAACTGATAAATAAAATAAATACATATTACAAAAAAGGAAGTTGATAAAAAGGAAAAAAATCATCTAAACCCACATGCTTACCTACAATGAGAGTAATAAGATCATAAAACAAGCAATACAGCTTGGCATGGGCTCCTTGATTCCCTAAATATTTATAGCCAATGATGTACCCCAACTGAAGAGAGGGATTCAAAAAAAGGAATGAAGAAAGAAATTTTTTTCTTAAATTTTGTTTATCATAAAATCAAATGCTTAGAAGTTCTACCTTTAACATGCCTAATATGGGGACAAATTATAATCATTTACGTGCTCGCATCGGAATCACAGGTACTTGGGTAGCATGATGAATTAACTTCGGGAATTTTAATAGAAATTTACAAAGTTAGCATGCATTTGAGGTAGAATGCGACCAAAGAGATGATTGCGATTCGGTCACAGCAAACTATACGAATGAAACTCCCTGCTACCGAATTGTGGTGTTTGAAGTTGGGAGAACATTCCAACTAAGTTAAAAAATGTATAGGAATAATGCCACAACTTTAGCAAGCCTTTCATTTTGGAACTGGGAAGCAGAATGAGGCATTTAAATTAAAGAGAAAAAATAGAGCAAACTCGCGAGCAGAATTCCATTCCAGAGCCCTCGGGGTTGGTATGCAAACACTAGCAAAGAATGAAAACATTGCATTTTATTATTTCGCTGGGAAGGTAAACTTTCATTCTTGTGGTTAGGAAGTGATTTGAGTTGGCTACCGGAATTTTTCCTTTCGCTCCGAGAGAAAAATATTATTGTTTAATAACAAAAGATGACAATCGATAACTCTCCGAGAAAGAAATTATATTTCCATCTGGTTGCGAATGAAGTTCTCTTGGTTTAATTCTCCAATCAACTTTCTTAAAGCCTACGCAAAATGCCGACAATGGATCAGTCAAACTATATAAATTGTACTTCATGTTTTGATATAAAATGTATATTAGAGTTACTTACATTATGATTTAATGACAATGGAATGTGAGGCATAGCTAAAAGAAACAACAAATCAAGCTTGGCAAGCAATATCCATTCTGATAAGCGTATAATTATGCTTAATAAAGTCAATAATGTTCTATGGGTTTTAGATGCCTTTTGGAACGGATACACTTCTTATAAAATGAAAGCACTTGAAGAAAAGCGTATTAAAGGATTCCAATGTCAAGAATTATTGTAGAACCCATGGCAAAACTAGTAAAAGGAACGAATAATTGAGATCTTATCATATCCAGCGACCAAATTCATGCATGAAACTTGGAATGCAATACTAAGTAACTTTAAATCTTAAAGATTGACCTTAATTCAAAATGCACAGCCTAGAGCTACACAATGTTCAAGAAATGCTTAATGTATAGCCATATTACAGGTAGTAAGCCTCATTACTCTCTTCAATATCTTTATTACAGCTCCGAGCGATCAACGCTAAAACCTATTAAATCTCATGACTACTGACTATTACCGAAGAAATAGGAATTATTTTGTGACAATCCTATTCGATATAAAATAAGGACGTGTTTTATATTCGTAAAAATCATTCCTAGTGTACTGAAACCATGTGCTGGGACTCCATAGTCACCGAGAATCCTATTTTACGTAGCTAGCAAAGATTTGAAGTTTTGCCCCTGGGTCTGATGACATTTCAGATCCCTGCATATACATATAGTGGTATGTACCTTGGTTAAGGACGACCTTAGTTAACGACGTACTAGGTTAACGACCAGTGGTTATGATCACAAAATGTCTCGGGTAACGACGCAGCCCTTGGTTAACGACGCCTTCTGGTGAAGGTTGACAATTAAAAACTTCTTTTGCGACAATTTTATTAATGATAATTAATTTGCTGCGAATACCACTGAATAAATTATGTGTACCGTATTTTAATGACATTTAAATTAGTTTTATCTGCATATTTGACATGGGGTATGGTTGTGAAAATCACGCCTTGGATAACGACGGTTTTGGTTAACGAGGACAATCTTGGAACGGATTGTTGGAGACATTTTCTTATCACAGCCACTCGTCGTTAGCCAAGTACGTCGTTTACTGAGGCCGTCGTTAACCAAGGTACCACTGTACGTTAATTAAAATTGTTGCCTCTCTCATGAGGTATAAGATTTACTCCGGTAATTATCTGTATTGTTTTTCGCAAAGAAACTTCTCATTCTTCTCTTTATAAATTGAAAGGCAATGAAAATCATTCCAAACCTAAGCCCAAGGAAATATGATTTTTCGTTCGGACACCGGAACAGATTACCGTCGTTAACCGAGGTACAACTGTCTAATGTTTTAATCTATCAGAATGTTACAGTAAAAAAAACATTTCTGTTACACCTGACCCAATCAAACCTTCGAAAACCTCAATTTCAAGACGACCTCGTGCGTCACAATCATACATCTTTTCCTCAGTTACACCTCTTTTTTTCGGTTTAGCGGCACTAAAGCGAGCAAGTAAACGCCCCTCGGGACGCCCTGACACTCCGCCGTCGAAGGCAACCACTCCTCCTCGGCGATCCATCACCCGAGAAAACAATACGGCGCTGCAGCGGCCTTAAGACAATGAGGGTGCCGCCCGTTACAGGTATCTATCTGCGGATCAACGCGCGCCTTTGTTTTCTCGGCTGCGAGAGGATTTTCTGGCGCCCGACCTCTCCCATCCTTTGCCCGCGATTCTTTCCTTTCGAGGCACGCTCCCGTTTTCACAGTCTGCAGACCGCGGGGGATGCAGGAAGCTGGATAGGCCATCTCCCCGGACGCTTCCCATAAATTCATACGGGAAAAACACGCCGCTCATTTTTCTTCCGGGATTCGGCCAAAGGTTAAGGAAATACTGTTACGGCGAGTGCTAGAAAATGCTTCGGTTATCGTATCGAGAGTATGTCGGTCGCGTGCGGTCGCAGAGTACATTTCCGCTCATTTACCGCTTCCGAAAACAATTGCACAGCACATGAACTTAATTAAATGAATGCTATAGTCAAGGAAATAATGTCACCCTTCGCTTCCGGTGATGAGGTTCAATGGCCAACGAACATAATTTCATCCGAGTCTCATTCATTCAAAAACATGAGTCAGCAAATTAATGTAACATGTCAGATATCTTCTTGGAAACAATGAGTAGGATGCTTTTGTTATGCTTACATTTTAAATATTTACTAGTAAACGTCCCCGTCAAGCATGACGGAAGTTAATTTAGTTTAAAAATGTATCGATTATCGTATATATCTGGTTATCTAAGCACAAAAAAATGCCGTCGTAAGGTCATCATAACTCAATATATGTCTTACTATTATTTATTCTACTGTTTTCAAGTCGTGAAAGCCTACTATACGTAAATTTCTCATGAAAAATATAAGAACTAATTATCTCCGTGCACTTATATGGGATAATTCATGAAATCAACATTCAACAATGGCCTTAGTTGTCAAAGGGATGGTTTATTTCCCAAAAATCTTACGAAATTTCCGTGTGTTTTAATAAAAGCCTCGAAAGTTCGGATCAATATCATTATTTCACGACTTAAATAAGAATATATGGTCATTTTCCTTTCTTGTGACACTTGTCTCAATTTCGTAGGACTATTGTTTATAATTTAATTTTGTAAAAGAAACAACCTCTGCAAGTCCTCAAAACGTAATTTACGTTCATCTCATATGGGAACGTATTATGGGCGTCTGGGTTCGAATCCGGGCCTTGACAGAGATGAGAATGGTATTCCTTGGGGTTTCAGCATCGTAGAAACACAATGCAGTTCGTTTCAGATCTCTAAGGCAAGCCGTTTCTAAGATAAATAAAGGGACGGACGGACAGACATTTGCTTTTTATGTATATGATACTAATTTTGCTGGATTTCGAATTGGCAAGAACTTTTAACCGTCCGCGGCCGCGGTGGTGGAGTGGTTCGAGTGCTAGCGCTCCAACACAAAGGTCTCGGGTTCGAATCCCGGCTAGTCGGATTTTTCCTGTTAGGGAATAGTTGTGTGTGTTCGTCCTTTGTTATTGTTTGAAGCTCACCACTGTAATGATTCAGTAAATGAATGTTTGCAGGGGTATTGGGATATAAATGTATAAATAAATCCTGGGATGATAAATGCAAAATATTCTAGAGAGTTCTGAAGTCTCCATCCACATTCTCAAGAAAAATTTATAAATAAATTCCTCCACGAGAGAAACATCTTCAGATATTAATTTAAGTTGCTGAAAATTTCTTTGATGGAAAATGATAAATAGAGGCTAACGCTTTAGAATGGTAAGGCGGGAATGAAACTGATTTTTCAAGCGCCTCGCTCTAATCTCGCAGCGGTAAAAATTGCCGAGTTTTGATTAAAAGCTTTATTTTACAATTTTTAGCGACTTTTATTATAGTACTAGCTTTGCGAGGACATAGTGTGATTATCGTAATACTCCAGAACAGAACGGTAACAAAAGCTAGTGATGTTCCGTATATTTAGGACTATGAGCTAAAGCAATTTCTCGCAAACAATCGATAGAATAAGTGTACAGTGAGATAAAACGATGTAGAGTAGAATCCTGGCGCTATGAATTAAGTATCCTTCCTTCTTATTTGTGTTCTCTTTCCAATGAAATATCGACACAAAACGGCACGTGAAGTTACTTTCAAGACTTCTGCAATTGTGAGTTTCGGGTTAGCAGGAAATGCTTGAGTAATCCAAAATCCGAGAACAATGGAAAACAGATAATACAACGGCGCAGAACAAACAATCGACTTGAATCCTCAGAAACACCCATTCGAGTAGATTAAAGCAGATGGTAGGTTATCAGGAATATCCTTCCTAGACACTTGCTGGAAATATCAACGTTCTGGAAAGAGGTAAAAGCTGCTTATTAAGAATTTTACGAGGAAAAACTCGCGAACAATGGCAAAAGAGTTTCGCGGCAATAAGAACGCGAAGCCTGAATTTCGAATCTTCCGTGCCCGATTCCCACGGAAAATGAACCGGATTTGATGAACTATGCACGCAGCCGAATTGGGATGGACGGAGTCATTCAAGGACGTTTCCGGATTACTTCATACGAGATTCTTTAGATGAGTTTAATTGACTGGTGAGCTGACGGCATTAAAATATACGACCTCCCGCCATAAAACACTGAGCCGGAATTCTAAATCACGTTCTTTCTCCAGCCGAAGACCTTGGTTCCAGGGGCTGACGCATTCGCAACCTACAATTAAGTCAAAGGGACTAAAAAGAGCGGACGAATCTTCAAAAAATCTTCTCACAGTTTAAGCGGACCCTATATTTCTTCGCTCATGAATGGCTTTCGGAAAGGCAGGAAAAAAGAAGATCGCTGAAACAACGTGCGGTCCCTTCGACGAAACGGCAAGCATTCTAGTGCATCAACTATTCCGTTCCACTTCTGAATGCAAAAATGAGGAGAGTCAGTCGTTCCACTTCAAAAAGAGACCTCTTTCCGCGTGTATTATTACGGAATTTCTCGTGAGAAAAAAATCTTTCGTAACCATTGCCGTGACCGGCGAGATGTAAATGTTTGCGAATTAACGAAGGATCTTAAGCAAAAACTTGTACACGGGTTGGTGACTGTGAACATACAGTCTTTACGGTGCTAAGCTTTAGTGTCGCGTCCCATGGTATACCTCCATTCGACCCATTTCAAATAGAATGAAACAAAAGCATCATTCCACGAAGCTTTAAAAATGTATTAGAACTAGATGCTCCTAGTTTGATTATCAATAATCATCAGCAATGGGAGCTGTTTGAAAGAGGAATGAGATGCTACTTTACTTAAAGCATATGCATCAATCGGGGGCGTACCCAGAATTTTCGCTTCGGGGTGCTGAACTTAAGGATTGCAACCAATAATCTCTTGGACTCCTTCCAATTCGCGATGCAAGGTGAAATAGTTGAATCTCATCATAAGAAAGCATTGCCAATAAAGATATATTTTAAGCGTACAAATATTTGTTAATGACACCCTTAAGAATTTGATTCTGAATGAAATATTTGTGGAAACTTCGGAGGAAGGGTGGGGCTAAAGCTCGCCAGCCAGCCCCTGGATGCTCGCCTGTCACCAATTATTGCTAACACTATAACATCCTTCAAAAAGAACAACTTTACACTCTATGAATTGGTATCAAGTAAATTTTTCACGTATTGGTTTAAAATTTTGATGGAAGAATCAACTACAGGAATAAAAACTAGCGATATTTGATGTGACAAAAATGATACCGAAGGGATGGTTTAGAACGTTTGATCAGAAGAACTAACCTCAGTGTTGGAATAATTAATCAGAACCGGAAATATCGGAACCTTCTTGGAAAATCGGAATCGGCATCGGATTCCGCAGATTGTTTAAACTTCTACCCAACATTTTTTAACAAAACAAATATCCCACTCGATTCAGCAAGCAATACAAACAAATTGTGTTGATTAATCTACTAAATACTTTATGAAGTAATGAAATAATACTTCGTTCATTAGGTATTTGTTTCCCAAACCTACAGTACCAACAGTGATTAAAAATAGTGAATTTTAGTCATTGCAGGAATCGGGAATAGTATCGGAATCGGAACTTAAGATTAGCATCGGGATAATGAGTTATTTGGCCGCTTATGGTTCAAGTTTTAGAATAAGAAATCATCCAGAACAATCAGATGCCCGCTTTGAAGGCGAAATATACGTATTAGCAGCAATTTTTACTTTTGATGGTATGTGGATGACATCTTATTCTAATTAATCGGGAATTGTGTCGTAATCTTTAAATATTTTGGTTTCGTCCCATCAGTAAATATCCTCAGCAAAATCACCCTTCTGAGGTTGACTTTCAGATCACGACTTCAAACACTCCTCGAGCAAATGCTACGATCAACTGGCGTAGCGTAAGACAAATATCGCGTGAATCGTTAAACGTTCCGCTTTACCTAAATAAGTTCTATGCAAACATTGAGGAATACGAATGCATTCCTTAAATGTACGCCGACGGAATTTAGTTCACGCTTTAAATGTGATCAAAAACGTTATGTAACTATGGTAGAACCATTGTAAATGACTTATAATTTCCCCAAACAGCCAAATAGTTCCCCTTAACAGTTATTTTTTCCTTTCCATAAACTATTTCGACTCACAGCTGAACGGCTGAATGGATTTACTCGCTTCCACTGGATTTCTATCAAGAAGAAAGCGACAAAAACGGAAAAGAGAAAGCCATAAAGATGATTCTAACGGACACAGCAGAGAAGTATAACGACGAATAAAAAAAGAAGCTACAGCCATGGATATAAACGCGTGAAATCATTTCGGTTTTCGATCGAAACTGTGAAATCATACAGAATACTTCCCTATCCTATTTAGAAAGGGAAGTCTTGGCAAAAACTGTTTTCCCGGTAAGCATGTGGCGAATAGACAGTTTTTTGCAATGAAAATAGGGGATTTAAAGATAAACGTCGACCATTTTCCTCGAATATGCATAAAAACTAACATTAAATTGAAGAAACGGCATCACCTGCGAAATTTTAAGCCGAATCTCCTTCATCTCCCACCTTGAGAGCGACGCAAGCCATTTATCATCAATAAATTTTAGCCACTATATCTTCATTAAAAGAGGAAGCCATTCCGAGGATCATAATTAGGTACTGCTGTGGTTCTAAAGGAAAACTTGGGATATTATCCCCGGACCGAGAATACCTTCTTATTCCATGAGCAATTTTCGTCTCACTGTAACGGTTCGACGATTAAAACGAGATGTGGTGCAAGTGAGTGATAAATAAAGACTCGTTCTCGGCTGATTTATTATTAGCTCCGAAAGGAAAACAGAATCATTCTCTGAATACTCGTGCTTCGAGTCCATTCGGACCGGAGTGAACGAGAGATGTCAACGACCGCACGCCCGGCGCAATGTACCTTTATGTATGGAAATAGTTATCGCGTGTTTTGAAGTAGTTGCCACTCTCATAACCAAACAGAATACATAAAACAACTGATGTCCCGTTCATTTTGTGCATTTCCCTTGGAAAATCTCGTCCACTCCTGATAAAACAGCAGCGAACGTCAAAAATTTCGTTGAGAATATCCATGAGAATCGCAGGATAAATTATATCACAGAGATTTTCCGCGCTTTACTTATCGTCTCATCAGGAAACGACTTTCCAACGTGATAGATCCTAATTACGGAACTGAAGCAAGTTTCTGCTAATTTTTCAATTGAAATAAGTTTCAAAATTGAAAAACTTCAGCAAAGAATAAGGATTAATGTTAAGAATCAGTTCAAGAAGTTGGAGACTATTTCAAAAACGTTCCAGAGTAATTAAGTTGCATCATAGACAAGTAATAAACGAATTGGAAACTAAAATGCGTATGCAAAACTTTCATAAACAGCCATTTTGCAGTTAATCCTACGAAATTATTCATCGGTTAATTAGTTTTTCATCCGATCATTATAAGCAGCCGTTTAAATTTCTTTATATACACTGAAATACGAGCTGAAATTTACTATACTTTTACCCGAACGACCGCGCTGTTTAAACAAGTACGCCCTATGAAGTCTAAAACATAGATAATTAATTCAAGTTACGATATGACATGCACCAGGATATATGAATCATGTTACGTGCGATCTCCTCAAGCTACCTAGTTATACAGATAGCTTCATATCGCATCGCACCAAGTAAACATCATGTGGATTGAATCCAATGCACCTGAATAAAAGCATTCCACTCAATCATTTCGATGGTCGGACCGAAGTGATTAAACCGCTTCCGTATGCAAAGTTATGTAGATTTGCGATTGGCAGAGGATGCAACCATTACCGCAATAGCTCCTGAGCAAACATTTTCTCTTCGCTCTTGCGGGTCTAATACTCGGATGACATCAGAGAGTACGAGGTACGGTTGGCCAAGTGATGCACGGTATTCAACAAGTCATCATTTCAGGAATTACTCTGAGCAAAGAGCATGCGGGGCAAGGCCGGGAACGGCGGAACCTCCGGTTCTATTAATCATGGCTATTGTAAACAGTTTTCGGTGACAGTTGCGAAAATTCTCACTCATAACGGAGAACGCTGCGACAACAAAAACCTTTTATAAGAATATTGCCTCGCGGCAGAAAAACATATACGTGAAAAGGAAAAGAAAACTGCTCATCAGAGTGATCTTGCCAAATAAGGTTCCAAGATTTGAGGCAACCGTCCATAATACCACTATTTAAACACAACAAATATCATGTTTACTGAGAATATTTTTCGAGATTTCGTACATTATTATTATATATATAAATATAACTTACATACACACAGAAACAAAATAAGAACTAAATAGTGCTTGTCACTTATTGTGAAATTGATTAGTAATTCACGTACCTTTTATCAAATACACGCCTAATTCGGTCAACGTATAGTATCAGTTGAACTTTCACCCTTTCAATTGAAATAATCTCCGATTCCCATAAATATACACGAAACCGAAGAATATGAAACTCGTAGAAAAGTTTATTATTCATCTCGAATGATGAAGTACGAGTCAAACCGACTAAAGGTGACTTGAAAAAGAAATACCACCGTCGCTACTGCTTATGCCAGACCTAGGGGTCACCTACATTTTCAGGCAAGATCATTTCCATTCTTCTTTTTCTATAAGCGGTAGGTGAAGCCGTAAAGAAATGAAAGACTGAGCATCCTTTGAAATTCAGACTTGGACGTCACATGCATCGCCAAAGATTAACTTTCGGTTACGTGATCACTTGAAATTAGCACGAGAAGGGGTCGTGGAAATTCGCTTCTGCTGAAATCGTAGAAGAAAATAAAAGAGAAGAATCTTAGACAACTTTTTAACACTTTGCACAAGTTCTTCCAGATCTCCAGGGTGGAAATTTTAGTACCGTAAGTAAACCATGCCACTTGATGAATGTACTTTTTTTTAAGGCTAAGCTGGAAATAAAAATGACGAAGAGATGTTAATATGGAACAAAATGAAAAGTCTCCGTTAAGATCACCATTAAAGTTACAAGAAAGAGTAGAATTAACGCTTTGAACAAAGAATCGATTATGGCTGATAAAAATTTGTTTAACGGAAGTTCACAAGAAAGCTATTCAGCGATACCCAAAGTAAAATATCGATGATTTTGCGATGTCTACGTAGTAATAGGAAGATGATGTGATTTATGAATCCTCCAGAGAGAGCAATTAGGTACCTTTGTCAAGTCGGAAGACCTCCCTAAGCAGGAGATTACGACAGCTATAAGACACGAGGGCAGACACTGCCAAATCGGCAAATTAAAGAAACGATTACTTCCGACCCTCTAATGAATATTAAAATCCATTCTTCGACACGCGCATTGACCGCAGGCTCTCCGACCCGGGAGACCTCGAGAAAGATCTCACAGCAGCAAACCGCCGCCATCATAAATATCTCCGCGGCCATGCGAGATGAGAATACAAAAGCGATCGGACTTCCTCTTGAGAGAGCAGACTTCCATCCCTGTACGGGTCTTCCTTCCGGTTTCATGGAGAACAACTCTCCCTTCGACGCTAACCAAATGCTCCGACTTGCTAATCATCCCTCAGGCAAAGGTAAATTGGTTTTCCCAGACACCTTAGGAACGAGCGAGCTTCTAGTACGAACATCTACAGGAGTCCCAAAGGAGGGGGGGAAGTCGCGGGGGGTACATGGTTGCCACTTCAGAATCATCATCCAACATTTTTTTAAATCATGCGCGACGTTTGCCTGTTCCGAACCTTAGCCTTACAGTGGTTAATGATCGCCAGTAAGGCTTTGAGAGAAATACGAATCACTGCTTTTGAGGGCAAGTAAATGAATGTAGGTTCTCTCTCCGAGCCGCTGCATCTCATCAAGGTGACGCTTTAGCACCTGGACTGTGAACGGCCCAGGAAGTATTAGAGTTCTGGGCTTCACACCAGAACTGGGAAATTCTAAACTATCGATTGAAATTACTCTTTCAGTAACCAAGAGTTAAAGCGTGAGCCATGCAATGAGTGAGCTCTCGAGGTCATCGTTTCATAAATTCCTACACTTTAAGCATCTTTTGAAGTGGCAGCTTTTTACTCTTATTAAAGAATGTATTCAGCTATATATATTTACAAATGCCCAACTCACAGATTCAGAAGGGGTTCAAGGTCGCCCGTTAATGATGACTTTTGCAAAACGAGCAGTTTGCCGAGGAGCTCAAATTAAAAACTAATATCAAAGAATTCTTCGATATCTTAACATCTGATTTTTCGCTACAAGGTGGGATGTTAATAGCTAAATTGTTAAGGCACTCATATTACTGTTACTTCAAGATAGGTATGCAAGGTTGTTCCTTGAATAACTCAAACAAACCTCTCATGCGTCCAAACGTTACTTCATAACAAAAACTGTTGCTAAACAACGTCTGAATACAACGGTTATGTAATCCTTCATTCCAAACTAATCTTCGACCAGATAATTAATGAACATTCGACTCATTTAATGTTAAAATAATATCGAACTTTTCGTAAACAGCATCCTATTTTCTTCGCACTACGTCATACAGTATCCAAAAAGCCGGTCATAAGTTGTGCGAGTTTTTTCAGCCAGGATTTTCCATTTGCTTTCGAGCATAAGCCACGCCTTTATCCTGTAAAATTAAATTACTTTTCATTTAAGTTCATCAATTCTGGTTTCCACTGGTTAGAACCGTAAGGCCTCCAACCCTTTGCTAATTTACCCTAGAGCCTATCCTGGGTTCTTCCCCATTCATAACCTACTAGTTAATGGCAGAATGTTATCAGAACTTGAAAACTACCCATAGTTGCAGTTAAGTGATTCTCCAATTGATTCTTTTAAAACCATCACTGCGCTGATGAATCAATCATTACGATCGTAAATTTAATTACCGATCATAAACTCTTGAGATATTCGTTGGCACGCGGAATATGTTCGATCCATATACGAGTCGCATTGTATATAATCATGCATATAACAACGAAGTCACGCAACTCAGGAGAATTTAGGATAAACACGGTGAGGTGACAAAGCGGGGGAGTGGCCGCCGGAGGAGGGGTCGCAGAGGGCTTACGGAGGAGTTTTGAAGGGCTTCTCACGAAGCCGAGCGAAGAGGAGAGAGGGTAAACCAAAGGCGAGGCGATGAGTTGGGAGGGAGTCCCTCTAACTTGCCGGAGAGGTACCCGCAGAGGACCGGAAATTACGGATTGGACTCATGCATTCCTGGACGCCTACGGATTTAGGACCGCGAAAGAGTCGAGTGGCAATAAAACTACCTCCGGGTCTGCGGCAACGGAACAGGATTGCGTGATGAAGGAACTCTTCGCGAAGAGAGTATACCTGAGGCGGTGCGGGTGTATTTCGGGCTTCAAGTTCCCCGAAACTTGAGAAAGATTTAGCTTTATTTTTGGAGATACAAATCGGTATGAGAGTATAGTAGCCTTCAGATCAAGGGAAGGAATCACCTCGTTCATACCAGCGACCTACACATCTCCCGCTAGGCCGCGATCTACTTATAGGTTCTGACAATCGATGTTACTCTCTCAAGCTGGTTTTCCTGCAACCGGCAAAAGAATAAATAATGTTGCGTTCAGGCAGATGGTGTATCGATCATTAATAATATTACGAAAGGATGTCCTCCTGCATTAATAGTAGATCTCTCAAATAATTACGAGAGCTGAGCTGCTTAAAAGGTGTGTAATGAGGCTTCCCTCACACTGGCAACGCAGGAATGTGTAAATCAAGCAAACAGATCTGTTAATATTTAAAAGTTAACTCCCTTCAACGTCTTTTGATAATCCGCGACTGACATTGCAGCATGTACACAACTCCTGCTCCACTTAATGACAGTTCGACGCTGCCAAAATCGACGGACACTCTGAACGCAAAGATCTACGAATCCGTTATTTAACAACGGCAAACATTTATAGTTATGGCTGCAATAAACATCTCTTGGTCGGGAGGCAGCTATTTACTAACGAGTGTGGGATCTTCTTAGTATTCTGAGGATGTCCTCTCCCTCGTGTACGACACCGCCGCTGACTAAGACGGTGAGCTTCTACCTCTTTTGTCCCGCTAAAGTCATACCTGCAGCTAACCAGCCACCGTTCACTTCTTTTGAATTCCTTCCATGGCCCAAGGCGATTATGAAGGTAATACAAAATATTGGAAATCCAACTTTCCCGAGAAAAAGGATTCAATATGACCATCTTTCACCTTGCCATAAAAAAATATAGAACAAAATGTACAAAATTATGAGTTTTTCTAAGTAATGATTAAAAAAACATAGGCACTAAGTAATGACCGCTCCGTCAATGCTAAAGTAACACTTCACGCACAAATCTTTCTTATGCGTCACGCTTCACGCCGGTCTCCTCCGTTTGAATTTCAGCTCCATACCATCTTCACCGAGACGTAAACAAAATATTTTGGACTCAAAGAATACACTAAGGATGCTCCAGTAACCACTATTGCACATTCACACATATTCAGAAAGCATCTTATAATTTCTGCGTTGACTTGATTGCTTTAACTTCCTCAAGCTACTATCAACACAAACATCAACTCAAAACAAACTTCAGTGACCAACGATAGCAAATACAAAAGAATACATTAAACGACCTCAGCTTAAATTATTTCTTCGTATGTCAAAATGAGGTGTGTCTAATCATTTCCGCGCTTAAACGTCTTTTCACGAAGAACAGATAACGTTCGAAATCGCAGGACCAGAACTATAATTTCGTCCGTCGGTAAATAAAAATGATCAGGGCGATTCAGCCCGAAAATGTGTACGAATTATCTTCCAGCAACGATTCCCAACCGGTGAGTCGAACTCGAGAGTGGCGGTGTGGAAAGTCTTCATAACGACGTTGACAGGCAATGCAAGGAGCTTGGAAAAACACTCACTGAGGACGAGTCATCCACATTCTAAGAACGCAGGTGAGGAACGGAAAGCCCGTTAAAAATATGAAGCGAAAGGCAGTGGTTGCGCGTTTCGGGTTTTTCCGCGGTTTTCCGAGCTAGATTGCTGACACGGAGCAAATTTTGAACTAATAGAGCGAGCTGTCACAACAAAAGGTAAATATAAGGTAAGCTGGAGACAACACTGCCTGGCACGCCCGCCAACTCCCGCCCAACGAACGCACTCTGCCCACCTACACGCACGTTGAATTCCGTTCAGCAAGAAGCGGACATAAGAGTTCAAGCTGAAAAAAGTAAATCGGCGCCCAGCAAAATATTTTAATAGCGACCGAACTCATGGAAAAATTCTTTCGTTGCACTCGGCTGCTGTTTTTAATAGACTGACAGCACCTGTACCTCTAAACGGGCGAAGATACTTCGGAAAAATAATCACACCAGGCAGGTGGTTCCGCTCCCGAAGTTTTGCTAGAATACAGTTTTGGCGAAAAGGTTGAGGAAATAAATAATTCTTGCATACCTGATAAACACCGACACTTCGAGTTGAACATGCTAGAAACTTTCTCACACCATAGGCACTAAAACATATCCACGGACACACGTCGGAGGAACTAGTCACTCACTCCAACCTCCACAACTCCGCTTCGTGCACTTGTTGTTCAACTCAGCATATCGAAAGAAGCGGCGACTCGTCTTGGTTCACATTCTTCTCTGCAGATGACAGGAGAGTCGAATTAGGATTGCCATCTAGCGGTCAAGCTAAAAACTAACTACTAATAGTTCTTCCCTTGTGCTACTGCATGCATGACGCATGTAGTTTGATACATTTGTTTAACCTACAATAATACAATGGCAGTGCGTGCAGGTATTGACACTCTTGTAACACGGCTGATAAAAAAGTCTGCGTAAGTATACCGGAATTTTTGTTGTTATTTTTAAGGAATGTAACGATGTCTCCTCTCGGCATGGTATTTTTGAAGGGCATTGTTAACTACTCTTAGTAAGAGATCTTCAAATTAAATTAAGCCGATCATTCATGAATATTATAACTCTAAACTTGTTATTCTTTATTTTTCTATGATCAGGCTGATATTGCATTCTATTTCGTTAAACATTACTGAATAGCCATAGTTATTACATCAGTAACTTAAACAAACTAAGTAACTCTGAAAGAAGTTAATCTCAACCCATGAACTTGTTCATGTCATTGCTTTCATAGTAAATGTGACATTTTGGTTATTTATGACTGTATATGACCAGCTGTTAAAGCGTGACTAGCTTTTAAAGCGTGATAGGTTCATTGTATTTGTTCTTCACAAATTAGCTCTTCTCCATGTTAATGGAAACATTTTCTGGAGGAATTTTGATGTAAATTAGAACTTTTATCTTGGATTGCAGACCCACACATTACCAAACAAAATGGAACGCTCGTATGTTTGCATCTCAACCACCAAGTGGAGTTGACAGGAAAGGAGCAGCATCATTAGCCGCAGAAGCTAGAACAGCACGAGAACAAGAAGAAAAAACGACAAAATACATGCCTCCCCTTTCGGAACCTTTGCCTGGTCTTCCTAAGGTCGTTTATGCTTCCTCTCAGCAGGAATGCCATGAAACAAAAGTAACCACTCTAAAAAATGGACTACGTGTAGCCTCCGAAAACAGATTTGGGCAATTCTGCACTATAGGAGGTATTTGCCCTTGTTAATTTTACCAAGCACCACTTGACAGAGTACACTTACGAGATGTTTTCACCATTAAAATTTTATACTATTCTTATGATAGGAGAAAGTTTTGAAAACTTTCGCAACGATTACGAAGTAATATCAAATTTTCTTTGATAATTAATATTTTCTTTTCTTTGATAATTTGTGATTCTTTATGAGCAAGTTTAATGCTGTAGATTAATATGTGATTTTATTTTCAGTTGTGATAGATTCTGGATCTCGTTATGAGGTTGCCTACCCTAGTGGGATTTCACACTTTCTAGAAAAATTAGCATTTAATGTAAGTGATGTGTTAATTTTAAGTGTTAGTCTTATGGCAACCGTTGTCTTTATCTACATAAGCACTTAAATATAATATATACGTATAATGTTGTGAAGTGGCATTCTAAGTAGTTAGGTACAGGTATTCCTTACCTTTAACTTATAATATTTTCTTCTTTTATTGCTTTTTTTTACTCCCAAAAGCTCTTCCTTTAAATCCTTATATGATTTTAGATTTTAGAAGAGACTAACTAATCTCAATCTGAAATAAAGACGTTTTATTATTATCAACATTAGCAGTTTGGTTCGGTTTGCATAAGCTATCATTATTTTGTGTTTTTAAAATTGATTAGGGTTAGAGGTCAATATGGAGTCCTCAGCAGTAAATTTTATGGCTTAATTGATTTGTGTTGATATACATATATATATATATAATATATACATTTCAGAGAATGATTATTTATGCAAATCGTATTGTTTAACTTTTGCAGTCAACAGTACAGTTCAAGGATAAAGACAGAATATTACAGGAACTAGAACGCCATGGTGGAATTTGTGATTCACAGTCATCTAGGTAATTATGCAATTTTCATTGTTTTTGGTCTGTTAAGTAAGGCCTTTGAAATATTCAATAATGCTTTCCACCCTTAACACTCTCCACTTTAATTGACATGAACAGGCTGTAGAATTAACATAAATTATTTTTGTGTAGAAGGAATATCATGTCTCTTCTCTTAATTGAAACACTTTCCATCAATACTAGGGATTGTCTCTTGATGTAGACCGAATATTTCATGAGCATTTAAAATCAAAATTCTACACAATATTATACCTTTACATTATTAACCATTGTAGTATTTCATAACAAATTCAAATTTCATGTGTTTATCTCAGGGACACCTTCATTTATGCAGCTTCAGCTGACAGTAGAGGAATGGATGCAGTCATTAATGTCTTAGCAGAAGTTGTTCTTAGGCCTCAAATCTCAGCAGCCGAGGTAATTTTTATGTTGTTGTTAAATCATTGAATGTATGATCATGAACAAGAAAAAATAACTTATAAACAGTTAGATGCATTTTAGCTATTAAAATTTTAAGGGAGAGGATTTTCAAATTCATTTTCTTCTGTGCTTAAGTTGTGAATTGTTTCATTCCAGGTGGAAATGGCTAGACAGACTATCCTATTTGAATTGGAGACCATGTTGATGAGACCAGAGCAAGAGCCAATTCTTATGGATATGGTTCATGCTGTAGGTGTTTCTTGTATTCTATAAGTATTGTGCTAATTTGCGCTTATGAATATATCAAGTAATTGATTCTAAAACTGTGAATTGCTCACCTGCAGTACTGAGATATGTTATGTTACAGAAGTAACTACTCAGAAATGTAGCTTTTCCAATTCATAAACAGCTAAATATGATTCAGACATTTGAGAAATGTGGATTTTTGGAGATATGCATAGACTGAAGCCACTGAATTCTTATTTATGATTATAAATTAGACCTCTGAAATTGAGGTTTTCCAATGACATTCTAATTGCAAAGCATCAACATATTTGGATCAGCATATTTTAATGGTTACTTTATAAGTAACCATAAATGCACTTGCATTTTGTGGTTCATATCTTATTAACTTAAATTTTGATATTTTGAAACCCAACAAGGATCCCTCTCCATTTTTAGACATTAAACACTCATTTTAAACATTGAACCCTAAGAAAAACTTATTGGTTTTCAGTATGAAATGAAGCTTTTCCGCATCAAACCATAAGTTTTGCCTTGCTTATAACTTAGTTTTCAGTCAGTCCCCTGAAATATGTCTGAATCAGGTTTCCTGTATTGAAAAGCCAAAGAGATCTAAAATCTTGGTTATGTATAATGTCGTTAAATTATCTAACCTACCACATTGTCCTGAGCAGTCAAGAATAAAGTATGAGACTCATTTTGTGAGGTTCTACTATTAGAGTTAATATTATGCTGAATTTAACCAATCTTCTGTAAGGTGTGCAACCTGATCTTTCCGTCTCTCTCCTATCCTCAGTATGTCGTAACAAGTTATCTCCTCCCTTCTTCTCCTAGGCTGCCTACAGTGAGAACACTTTAGGACTACCAAAGATCTGCCCAGAGGATAACATTCAGAAGATTGACCGCTCCACTCTCTTCACCTACCTCTCACAGCACTATGCTCCAGATAGAATGGTTGTAGCTGGTGTTGGGGTTGACCATAATGCTCTTGTAGAAAGTGTACAAAGGTATGATATATTACAAAAAGCAAATCTATAACCTTACTACCAATTATTGAGTGTAATTTTGCATTGACACCTTGAAGATGGAAGCCTCAGGGTCAGGCTCATTTGGTTTTGTCTTGTTGACAGTGAGCTTCTGAAGCGCTCTAGAAAATCTCTGAGAACTTTCCCTTATGACTAAAACACTTAAAACTGTAAAATTAATTGAATTAAGGGATAGAATGAGCTGGAAAATCAGATTGCAGGAGAAATTCATGTTTTTTACTGCCATCCTCAATGTGTTAAGGAAATAATTTACCTTTAACTGTAAAAATTTGTTTCAAGAAATAGTTGTATCTAATGCTAAATGTATACCGAAAGACTTTTACCGACCTTTATTATATGTACACATATATGCACCCACACATGAAGGATTTAGGTCTTCCTTTGTCGCATACAGAAGCCCTTCCCAGTGACTTGCATTGACCTATCTTTCTTTGATCATCCTGAAATCCATCCTATCTAATCTTGTAAAAAAAGTAGTGCAGTCCAGTTGTGAAAGCTCATTACTCCTGTGTGTACAGATTGAAGGGTAAAATCACTTAAGGGATGTAAAGCATCTCATAACTATCTCATAAATTAAATGTATGACGGAATATTTTGTCTATTATAACTATGAAATCAATGTCCATAAAACATAAATAATGCTTATCTTAGACTTATAACCATAAAATTAAGAAAGAGAGTGATTAGAGGCTGGTATTAATAATCAGGTTTTGTAGACACCCCCATCAAGCATGATAGAATTAAATGGTGAAAAACAAAATTCTCAATTTTGTTGAATAATATGCAGTTTGTGAGATTACTTAGCTTTAAAACCTTGATTGCATTAAATTTTCTTTGTCTCCTAAAAATTTCCCCATTTATCACCATAATATTTCTATGTTACCTTGATCGTGACAGATCAACATGTAAATGTCCTTTGGTAAATCTGGTAAATTAAAAAACACTCCTACATGGCCATATGTTTCCCTGCAAATTGTGTATTGTACTCTGCATATGCTGGAATTTTAGAAAACTGCCTACTGTTCATTATATTCTGTCATCAGTTCCTACCATTAATTCTGTATGGACCTCTAGTCCCCATGTATTCTTATGGGATAATGCTTGAGCTCAAATTCAACTATCCTCTCAGTTGCCAAAGGGATGAGTTGTTCATAACCACAAAATTTCTATTTACTTTATCAAAATTCTAGCAATTCTTAAATCTATATCAACATTTTACTTCTTAAATTTCCTTTCTTTTGACGTTTATCTAGAATTTGTTGTACCATTATTTCTAATTATATTTTCTAAAAGGAACGAAGTCTGTAAGGCATAAAAACAAACTTTATATGCATTTCATATGGAAACATACTATGGGCTCCTGGGTTCGAACCCAAGCCTTCTCAGAGATGAGAATAGTTTTTCTGTGGTTTTCTACCTCATAGAAACTCAATGCAGTTTGTATCATATTTCTATGACAAACAGCTTCAGAATTAGAGGGTGGGGGCAGACAGATGGGCAGCAGTTTATTATTACCTGCTATACATTTTATATTCAAGTATAATTAAATCTGCAAGCAATGAAAATAAACTTAATACAAGTTTCTAGTGAGAATTCTATGATTTGTACATGAACCTAGGAATTAATGTCTATTATGTAATGGAGACACCTAATTTTGTTGAATGTTTGAAAGCTTAGCAATATTTAGCTTTGGAGAAAGGTTAGGATTTTAAAAATTTTCATATAGAATGATATGTATCACACTCTTAGCTTATACCCTTTTTTAATAGTATAATTTTGTTTTAAGATGAGTATTGTTTCATATTATAAAATCTCTGAATTTTTATCACTTTCTTATCGTGTATTGAATGGAAACCCTGTCTTGGCAAACAATAACTATTAAATCCTGTTGTTTTTATGGAATATTTTCATTCAAGGCATTTTGAGGAGAGGAAGCCTGCATGGGAAGAGGATAGCAGTTTATTATTACCTGTGAAAGATCTGGAAGTTGACCACTCTATAGCTCAGTATACCGGTGGTTTAGTTCAAGTAAGTCCTGAATGCTCATCTGTAAACAAGATAAATGTTTTTATACAAAGTATTTATTTACTCCTTAACACTTTTGTAGGAGATGTGTGAAATACCAGTTCATGCTGGACCTTCAGGACTTCCTGAACTTGCCCATGTAGTTGTGGGTCTTGAAGCAGTGGGGCATCAACATCCTGATTTCATTGCCACCTGTGTTTTGAATATGGTAATGGGTGGTGGAGGATCTTTTAGTGCCGGAGGACCAGGGAAAGGAATGTACACTAGGCTTTACACAAATGTACTTAACAGGTAATCATTACTTTATTACATATGGCTTGGTGATGGAGGGTAGAACACTATTAAGAAATGAAATATTAGTATTTCTGTTTAAGTTTTTAGCCTTTTAGGCCAATATTGAGTATATTTTATACACTCAATGATGGCTTTACTATAACAGGAAATTGATACAGTAGCTATAATGGAATGTTAATAGTTGTATCCAGAAAAGTATAAGTACCCAGAGATGGCCGTTTAAGCCGAAACCAACATTCAAGTTATGAAAACCTGTATTGGAAAGACTACAGCTTGGTGTTATGATGAATTAGCATGGATATTAACTGAAATCTTCACTTAAACAGATTCACTGCAGATCCCTCTATTTACAATGCATTTATCACTACAACATTGGGGTGATCCGCAGTGAAGGGGTTAACTCTATAAACCCATTATAACACTGGGCCCTAAATTGAACATTAGTTTAAGTCCATTTTAAGTATGCATAATAATTTGATATCATTGTAGTGATAAGTTTTGCAGCATTATATGCATATCACACCAGCTTTTATAAATAGTTTAATTGTTAACTGATTAATGTTATAGATTTTTTCTCAAATGCATAGTTTGTAAAATATTCCTTATCATACTTGCATTTCCAACTTCATCTTAATATTAACAGATGTTGATTTTTGTCTTATCTTTAATGTTTTTAGTTTATTTCTGGCCACCTTAAATTAATTACTTGCCATACTATGAAAAAGCGTAAACAGATGTTTAATTTGACATAACTAGCAATGCATCCTATATAAGCTTAGTTTAGCCAAAAATAAATAGTCTTTGACATCAACTGAAATTTTACAAGAATTCTTGTAATATATTTAGGGAAATTTGTAATATACATCAATTTTACTTAAGCATTGTCTGAGAAGTTGTAATATCATAATTTAATACTAGTAATACGAAAACAATAATCCTGGTTTCTCTCAGATTGTGCTTACCCACTTCCTTTCCTTACCCTAGCAGCACATGGCATTAAATGTAATTTCAAGTTCATTAATCAAAATTGTCCAAATTTTATGTAGGCATCATTGGATGTTTAATGCTACAGCCTACAACCATGCCTACGTGGACACAGGACTGTTTTGCATACATGCTAGTGCCCCTCCCAATTATGTACGTGAGATGGTGCAGGTTGTTGTCAAGGAAATGGTCACAATGGCTGGAGCTATTGATGACATTGAACTAAAGGTAACTATAAAGATGATCATAAATTCTAAAATGAATCTTGTTAAGCAATAATTGGTGGAACTCCATCTTCATTATAATGACAATGATTTTATTCGTACTTTGTGCAACAGTAAAAATAAAATCATTGTTGTTATTTTAGTCATAAATTCTCTCTAATTTGATTGGCTCATCAAAACTAGTTTCAAGATTTGGACATAACTTAATAATTTCCCCTTTACAAAATGGAATATTTTACAGAAACAGCTGGTGATTAATCATTCCCATTGTTCTTTGCAAGAAATCTTTTTTCTTTTCCTTCATATATGCATTAAAATATGTTACAAACTCAATACATAGCATTTTTATACTTATTAACTTGTTTTTATTTTGCTTGATGCCCTGAATTTTTACTGGTAAGATTAATGTAAAATAATGCAAGAACTTTTATGTTATCCTAAATTATTCTTTCAAAGACATGAATTAGATATGTAAATTAAGTAAATGAATAAAGATGATACACCTAGATGAATGTAACTTCTTGCTCCTTGCTTAAATTATTAGAAATTCAAATAATAATATAATTTTTGTTTTGGTAAAGCAATAATTTGGTTTCTGTAAAATTTGCAGCAGATTGTATTTTTGAGGAATTCCCTACATAAATCTCTATTGTATTGTTTCAGAGAGCTAAGAAACAATTGCAATCTATGCTGCTTATGAATTTAGAAGCTCGACCTGTTGTTTTTGAGGACATTGGCAGACAAGTGCTGGCAACAGGTCAACGGAAAAGACCTGAACACTATATTGAAGAAATTGGTGAGTTTTATAATGTAATGTGCAATTTTAAACTTTGACAATTTTACCAAGCAGCTGTCAACTTCTTTTTGAGTGAATGCTATTCAATTACTTTTGAAGGAAATGTATAAAAACCATAGGCATGGATGGCTGTCCAGCAGAAACTACTAGGAGAAAAAGAAGTGAGAAATATTGACGTTTTCGGGACTTGAACTCAGGTCTTCCACTTTCTGGGACTTGAACTCAGGTCTTCCACTTTCTGGGCATGTAATCTCTAAGCTACCAAGCATATTAATTCCTCTCTCACATTGCATCTCATTAACAGAGTGGAATTGAGTTGATAGTTAAGTGGTTAGAATACCTGCCCAGAAAGTATGAGATGTAGTTTTAAGCCCCAATCACGTTAAAATTTTTCATAAAATTAATCTAGGTAAGCGATATTTGGTGGAATTCCATCAAATATCGCTTGGACCGTTGGACTGAATGAACTGTTGTGGAAAAGTGCAAATATTATCATTTTGTGTTATAGTGAACATTTTTCATTTCAGTGTTTTTGTGTGCAATCAGTTTTCTCACCATTAACATGATCCACTTTTTCACCATTGGTATCTTAACTTCTTTATTTATTCCTCTACTTTACCCTTAAACTAAAATTGTTTCTGGAATAAATACTTAAAGACAGAATTAATTAGACTTATAAAAAAATCTGAAGTATATAAACAACAACGTCTCGACAATTACGCTATCTGCATCTGCAAGACTTATAAAAGGTTATCTACTAAAACTAAAAAATAGATATGCATTCTTCAAGCCCCTGCACCCAGGGTTGCTACTTGGTACTGACCCAGATTTACCCCCAAGTGGTTAGCATTAGTATTTAATAACAACCTTATGCAATTCAACTTGCACAGTCTTGGTTGGTCACAGTTTTTAGGGATTTAAATGACTGGAAATAACTTATTAGTTATTATTAGATTAAACCAGGTTTGCTGAAAGGCATATATATGTTGGTTTTTCATGATCAAGGTGACTAAGATAAAGGAAAGAATTATGAAGAAATTAAAGAATTGTGGTAAGAAAAGGGAAGATTTTTTGGAGATGAACAAAACCCATACTTCTTTAACCTTAATTTGCCTCATCATCTAACAAGGCAAATTTAGGTTAAAGCATTAAGGGTTAGTGCAAGATAACAACTTAGGAATTCCAATTATCATATTATAGAGATTAACCATCCCTCAAACTAGTTCAAAAGCACATGTTTAACATTTAATGTTTAAGTTAAGGGATGAAGTTTAATCTCTGAGAATAGCAGTTTGAAACCTGGGGTTTTCCCATGCCTAGACCCTTATTGCAGAAATGCTAAAACATTGGTTGGCGATATTGGTGAAAAGTTGAATTACTGATTTAATTTTTATGATTTTAGGTTTCATGGTACTAACTATTTATATGTCTGGTTTTTGCCTCAATCTTCCCTTTCCTTTGCTTAATATTTGTACCAGCATTGAACCATCAGTCAACACCTGATGTAGACATGGTTCTGTTAAAATCGGCTCCGAGTTTCAATTATTTTCTTTGCTGTGTTGGACTAGAGTAGAAGTGTTTCTAAATATATATAGTATCAGCTGTTAAGGATGAACAACTTGTGTCTGATTTATATTTTCAGAAAAAATAACTGGTGAAGATGTTAGAAGAGTGGCTAGCAAGTTTTTGACTTCTAATCCTTCTGTGGCAGCTAGAGGAAATATTCATGGGTTGCCATCATTGGATGACATCAGGACTGGACTTCATGACCCTTCAGGAAGAATGCCCAGTGGAAGGAGGCTATCCTTGTTCCGCTGATTTTTCTGTTTTCCAGGCAGTTTTATAGCCATATCCTGTGTTCAGTGAAATATCTTTTTTCTTTTGGGCTCGAAAAGCATACTACTACTTAAGTGTGGAAATAATTTTACTGAAATTAATAGAACTCAGTGCTATTATAGGAACAATGAAGAGAACAGGACTTTATAGACTTATTTGCAGTTATGGAATAGAGACGGGAACAGTATGTAAGTGGTTTTCATTGTAAGGTATCCTATGTACAGATATTAATATCTATGAAATGCTTGCATTTCAATTGAGTGTGAGTCATGGGCCCAGTTTCTAAAGCCAAAGCTAGAATATTACTTGCGGTTCTAGCCCATTAGCAAAAAGATGGTGTACCAAATTCACTTCTGTATGAAGTGTGAATTCCTCTGTTGAGTTTATGTTATATGAACAAAATTATTGAATTAAAAGTGAAAATTTTGAATAACTTTAAAATATTTGTTTGATTCATGCAACAGATCACTCTGTCATGCTTTGTGTGAAGTGTGAAATGGGATTAAATTTCTTAAATTGTAGATATTTGTTACTGGTATGCCTCTGTCGAGGTGATGCTTTTATACCTTTTTACATAAATTACTATGTATTAAAGGTTTTCAGCACTACTTATCATTTGGTAAACAGTCTCAATAGCCATCATCGAAATTATAAAATTATACCTTTTTGAATAAGTTAATGCCTCCAGTATTCCAGGTTGCACTGCATTTGTAATTTCAGTTCACTTTACATTTTTAGTCATCATTTTTCATATTTCTCCTCCAATAGAAACTACTGTAACTCTTGGGTATTTAAATTTGGTTCCCGCACTGCTATTGCTCTTGAATTGTGTGATTTCAAGTGCCATAATTAGTTGGAAGTTTTGACTCATCTTCATCAAATGATGTACTTTCTACACCGGAGGAAAATTTTAATTGGCATTTATTTTTACTTACATATTCTAAGTAAAATATTTACAAATGAAAAATAAAAATTGATATTATTTTATTTCATCAATAAAGATACCCTCCTTACATCATACAGCACCATTTCTATAAAAAATTTGTTTTTCATTTATGAGATTATTAACAATTTTTAATAAGAAGATTTAGAAAGCAGTAACCTTATTGTTGCAGATTTCAATTATGAGAAGGATTAATCTCATCTTTGGCTTCCCATTTTCATTTCTGCAATATAACCTAAGGTTTGTCATGATTTATAAATATATTCACTCTTTACTGACATGGGTTTAGCATTCCTATTCATAAGTTTCCTTTGTCATATCTATAGTTAGCCAATCCATCTTTTCTATTCCTCATATTTGCCTGTAGGAATTATTGAATCCAAAGCAAGCTTCAAGTTTTGATTGTCATAGTCTTGGTTTCAGCTTTCGCTTAGCAAGTTTAGGGTATATTCACCTTGAAAGAAAAATATCAAAAACATAAATGTTGTTCTTCCAGTCCATATGAAATTTTTTTTAGTTACTTGCATGAGGAAAGAAATAATTTCATGTGGAATATCATTACAGGGTGGTTTATTAACTAACAATTATTTATTCGATGAAAATGATGAACAATTCTTTATAAAAATAGTGCAGGTATTTTACATGTTTTCCTCCATGGTACAGGAAAATTAAGCTACAGTTTAAAAGTTCCGATGCTTAATCTTGTGTTTGCATGATCTTGGAAACAAATGGCATGTTTGCCAGTCTGTGGTGATGAAAACAATAAACAACAAGAATGGCATTAAACTAATGTCATCACACAGACTTAATACTTCTTATTGTAAAAAAAACATTAAATAAGGGTCTCTCTGAAATCTTGATTCCTCAACCCCAGCAGTTCTTGATTATTTCAAGGGCATTGGAACTACAAAATCATGTAGCATTGTCAAGCATGCTCACGAGAGAAACTATCAACTCTGTTAGCACCTCCATAGATATCTACTATATGTCATCACGTTGTTCTTCCTCGCACTGGTTTTCTTTGATTGGTACTTCTCATGACCCACCGCATCAACAATATGCAAGGAGTCTCCAAAGTTAGGGAAAGGAAATACGAGCAAAAATAAGTGATACAGGTGTGGCCTAAGAAGACAGCTGCCTAAAAATTTGAGAAAGAAAAGAGAAAATTATTTCTTCAAATGTAAAGTGACATAAATGTGAGGTAATGAAGAGCAATGTAGCCCAACATTCAAGTTTTAACTGAGAGAAAATTAAAATTAGTCTTATTTCTCCTGTCTCATATTATTTAACCTACTTTGATCAATTTTCTTGGTCAATCTCATGAATAAGTAATCTAAAATGAATTTTATAGCAATAAATAAATCATCACTCCTGGATTTTCATACAATAATTAGGTTTTACTTTCATGTTTAAATTAAATTTTTATGAATTTGTAGTTTACCATGGATATGCTTTAGAGATGAGAATTCTCAGGCTTTGAGTAAACAAAAAAGGTATTAAAATGATTATTTTGGCTAATAGTACTTACTAAAGGCAAGAAATCTATATGCCATGCTCTCTCTGAGCTCAAATAAACAGAACTCATCAGCAATGGGTTGAGAAGATATGCACCATATGTCAATCTACTTAAAGGAACCCAACCTCCAAATGATAGTATGGAATCCATAAACCCTGAAAGAAAATTTTATCATGAAATATCTATAATAAGATTTCGAAAAGGCAAGCAGAAGTTGTTTCACTTACCAGCATGACCTGTACAACAGGCAACAATAATCCATGCTAACCCTAATCCCCACGCAGTCCTGCTAAGGGCTACATAAAATGCTGAAGTCAATACAGAGATATGCCTCTCATACAGACCAAATAAGACAGATATATTGCAAAGTGATCCAAGGACCCATAATAAAATAACCATGTTCTGGAAAGTAAGAAAAGCATTTTAGAAAGGAAAAGAAAAATTTAACTATTTTGCTGTTTTCCCATCAAGCAGCTTTCTCTAGAGGATGTTCTCTTACATTGGAAGTAGTTGATATGGTCAAGAGATCTTACCTTACTGATGTTTAGCTTTCCTCGTAGACGCACTATTAGATAACCAGTGCACATTCCAATTAGGTAAGGCCCAACTCGAGTCCAAGGTGGGTCGTAAAGAATATTCAGCATAGCTAATTGCTCATCAAGGCTACAAATCCAGTTTCCATCCATGTTATTTACCAATAAGAAAGTAATATATAACACTGAGGTATTTGATTAAACACAAATTTAAGCTGACAATAATATTTATTAATTTCCATCTGGAAATTATGGTTAACATCACTGAATAAATAATACATGCTAGGCTAACAGTTACTTAAAAGAGATACCATAATAAACAGTCAATAGATTACAACATGGATAATGGAATTGACTAGATTACTTAGTATGGAAGAATGAGATACTCATGACTATCCTATAGAAACTCCAAACACCTGTGATAGTCTAATTTTGAAATTAGATTGCCTACAATATCCTCATCAGCACAACAAAATTTCCTTTATTAAACTGAAAGACAAAAACTGTCCATAAACTTTAAATATCATACAAAAATACCTTGATAATTAAATGACCTGGTATTATGCGACCCCCCTGCTACTTCGGTTGATCCGACAGTGACCGTAAAATAAGAGAAATAGATGCGAGGACAAGTCATTTTAGGGACTTGTTCTTTCCGCGAAGAATACATGAAAACAATAAATTAAAGATATTAGTAATTCTACTCTTGGTGTTTACACCCCCTACCACATGCCGAAAGGTGACTTGCAGGGTATTTATGCAGACGTAGATGACCTTTCTCTAAACAAAGTTATCAGTTTAAGCTTTAATGTGCTATGAATGTAAGCATCTCCCATTTTTGAAAATTACATCTATTACTCCAATGGTTGAGATCGTCTCACAAAGCTCACTAAAACATCGTTAAAAAAAAATTCATGCTTACTTCTTGTCTCCAAAAATTCCTTATGCTTATCCTAGTTATATATAATACTTTTCTAGCATTTATTCTCAATGAAAATGATAGAAATTTAAAATGGCAAATGCTAGGGAATCATCAAAATAAAATGTATGGCATATGTTATGTTATGGCAAAATCAGAACTTATGCAGACATAAATGCAAGAAACATAAAAGAAAATTTGATGAAGCAGCTGTGAAGAAAAGTCCAAATTGTATATGATGGGAAATAAAAACTGATATTCTTTAACAAAGAGTCAACTTTGACGCTTCTTGAATGACAATGAATATCAAAGATCCTCGAGATAGTAATAGTTTAATTCTTTTGCAAAATTAATGAATGGATGGATATAGTAATTCAAGTATTACATTGGTATTAAAGAAATTACTGGTAGAACCTTAGCTTATCTCTCCTGTAACTTAAGGGTTATATTAAAATATGAATGAAATTCTAAGAGATCTTAGTAGATTGTAATTTAAGGATATAGGAACTTAATGAACTTTAGAAGACATGCAAAACACGATGCCTTTCTCAATTTATGGGTAATAAATAATTGGTAGACATTTTATGTGAATAAGAGATGTTCACTGACCAAGGAAGATTCAATTAAAGAAAATAAAGAGGGGTAAAACATTAAGTTGTTTATTTTAGACATTGATTTTAAACATTTAAATTAAGAAAACAAAGAAGGATAATATGGAGACAATTAGAACCAATGTGCTAGGAGACACTTTTTGGTGACACCTAAAAAGCTACAGAACAAAAAGATTAAGATGCTAGCTTAAGGTGAAACTAATGGAACAAAGTTGAAAAGGGAATAAACAAACTAGAGCATATTAGTTACTATCATAGTTGTGACCTGGCAATGGGAAGAAAGATAGGAAGGTATTAATTTAAAAGGAAGAAATGATAATGTAAATAGCTTTTTTACCAAATGAAAAAGCAGCAGTAATTGAATATGAATTAAACTTTTCTAATTCAATATTTCATTACATTCAATTCCCTAAGTTAACAGTTGCATTAACTAGAGGCATGTACGACAATTATAGCACTTGAGAAAGAGGGATAGTAGAAAATTAAAGCATGATTTCATCAATGGAGGTACAAAGACAAAATGACATGAGAAAAATAATGAAAAACTCTAAGAGGGAATATAAAAGAGCAGGATAATCAATAATGTTAATTAAAACATGAAAGAAACTAAAACACCACAATATTTATTTTAAGATGGTGATAATACAATGGAATTAAATATTTAAGAATGAAAGTTACATATACATGAAAAATTAAACTATGTGGAAGGTGTCTTAATAGGAAATACTGAAAGATACACTACCTCTTATTCAGTATGACTTAGAGAATTTAGAGTCAAATCATCAAAATTATTTGTAAGAATTTGATACTTTGAAACATCATTGTGAAGAAAAATAAAGGAAATAGAAATGGAGCAAATTGGTCTTCATTGGAACGTTCTTTAGTAAGCGTCATCAGGGAGAAATCAAAATTATATTAGTACATAAAGTGAAATCCTAGCAATGCATTTTCTGCATCATCACCCTAATCTTCCTTGTAATAGCACACTAAACATTCATTAAAGTAACTCTGAATCAGTAATTCTGTAGGTTAGTATAATTTTCATGTACAGGAGGAAAATTAAATAAAGAAGTGTAACGCAAATTGAAATAAAAAATATATCTTAATAGACATGCTTAGTACTCACGTTGGAATGTATCCATAAATATATGAAATGTACCCTGTCAGTATCCATGAACTGACAAGAATGATGACTAGAATGATGGTGCTCAGAACAAAGTAGCTGTAAAATAAAAAATACAATTTTAGGAATTTCTCTTTGAGGTTAATAAACTCAAGTTAAGATTGGAATTTGCAGCTCCGATATGGCATTGCAGAATTCTTAGATCATAAAGTAACGAAGTAATTAAGTAGAGTGCATTACCTGCTTGATAAAAGAAGCAAAAATGTGCCAAGAATAAAAAACTGCATATCATTTGACAAATACCAACTCCATGACATACACTGCAAAAAGAATTAGTAAATTCATAAATTATTTTCATAACTGTTACTAAATGGTAGTATAATATCAAATTATGTAATTTTTAAGAGTTTGATTTAAAATTGGAAATCAGAAGTGCATTTAGGAAGATTCTTTCATGTTAAATTATAAATAAATCAATGGGAACAAAAATTATTTACAGAAATACATGGTTATGATATCATTATGATGAATGACTGTTTTATAATTTTAAAACCATTCCATTGAGTCATCAATAAGATTCGATAATTTTAATTGTATTTGTTAAAAATTCTAAATAAGGCATGGCAATAAAAGAGAACATCAAGAGAAGGGACTTCCTGAGGAACAAAACTTTATGCCATAATATAAAATATTTTGGTTGATTGTTTCTAAAAATAAAGATCTAAAAAAGTTCTCTGGCCAAGTTCTTAATAGTAATATCAATACATCATTAGATAAAGTAGGTTAGGTATAGAGTTTATTGAATTGGCAATAATTAGAATAAATAATTTATGATGTATGAACTACAAATAAATATAATTGAGCTTCTGTTATTATTTAGTACATAAAATGCACTCTATCTTACCTATTTCTCATGGCTATAAGATTACACACAATCACAATATCACTGTTTGCTAACCCAGCCTTATTGCAAGTCATTAATATGTTTTTCTTGATAGATGGGATGAACTGTGTATTTAATTATATGGAATTCATATTTTATCATTTGGCTGTTAAGTTTATTTTACATTATAGTTTTGGTAATAAGATTATTTTTAATATCTATACAATCAAAATTTTTTAACTTTTCACCAAAATTAAAAGGGATGACTTATTAAAGGATTGTTATTACACAACAGAGAATTATTCAAACAAATAATAATGATTAACCTTAGTAAAAATAAATTACTGTGGTAGAGTTTCACCATTAATAACAACAAAATTATTCTGCAGAGTTCTTTTCGTCGAATTTAAAATCCTTAACCAACTCTGAAGTACTTGTCCTTATTATGATTAAAGTGACTCACCATTTCCTCACGACTGAAGAAATTGTTAATGTACAAAATGTTTCTCCACCAGTACTTAGAGCATACCACATCTGCTCTTTCTGTTGTTGTGAAAAAGGAAGTCTTGTTATACCAACTCATATTGATGTCTGCTATGCCCATGACAACCATGTAAGTAGGAGTTAACCTGTAGAGGAAATATGTAATCATTTTGCAATTTTAAGACTCTCTTAATGACACCAGAATCAATAATTTAATTTATAATATTATTAACAATTTATTTTTCTTGCCTCATAAACCGTCTCAGCACCATCAGGAAGAACTCAGAAACTCTTGATTTGAATGTAACCTCTTTCTTTTTCTCCTTACTCTGCTCCTTATCTGCCTTCTCCTTGTAGTAGAGATAGGCCAACAGAAACCCACTGTGTAGAATTAAGACTAAGTTAAGTGTGTTAAGATTAAGTGGAAATCAAATACTTAAGTTAGACATCATCATCATGGTTCATCACTATAATTTTCCTAGCCAATATAACAATAGTTATAGTTAAAGCTCCAAAATCAATTTTATAAAGAACAGTAATTATTATCACACACAAAAATGACATATTTCTCATAAAAATCAGTCATCAAGTTCACTTACCGCTCTAGATTATTATTGACCTCGTAAATGAAGTTAAGTTCAATGACAAAAATAGTATTCCCTCAAATTAACTGCATGAAAAAGTTAACTTTAAGAAAAATTCGAAGTTATGAAGCACAGAACGCCCAAAAATATCCCATGAGGATAAAAGACTACAGTGAAATATTTTTTTGACCACTAACATCATTATTTTAAATCACTGTTTCCCAAACTTTTTCATGCTACCGCCCCCTTGGATCCATACCACCGCCCCCCAAATATGAAAATCTACAAAAATTATTATCTGTATGGCCATAGCTGAAGAAACATAAAAAGGAAATTAAACACTGCAATATCCACCAAGTTACTGTGCAACAATTTTCTGATGTTGTATTGATGCCATAAAATCAGTAAAACTCTATTGAGGAAGAAAGACGACAGATAGTGTGATAAAACTCTTTTTCATTTAGCACCCCCTTACATTAGACCAGCACCCCTAGGGGGGTGGCATCGCCCACTTTGGGAATCACTGTTTTTAATGATATGATACAAATAATTTAATGGGAGTTGTAAGAAGAAGGTTTAGGAAACAAATATCTAATCTAAAACTTCTTTCAAATGGTATTCACCAACCGTATTTAAAGGTATATTAAAGTGGCAGTATAAAACAATCCAGCCTCAGAGATCATAGGAACATAAAACATAAGGATGATCTAAAACGCAAGCTTGGCCAATATATTTACTGACTTCTTACAACAGAGTAAAATAGGTGTACGTATACATTCAAAGAGAGTTTATGGTTGATCAGATATACAAGTAGTATAGCTGAGGTCGTTTTTTAAGATACGAATAATTTGTATGAACTTATCAAGTGATTGAGGAATGGACTGAAATACTCAGACACAGAAAATTTTAATTAATACAATCATATAGGTAAATTTTGATCACCAACCTGATAAAGAAGAATGTATCCACAGAGAGTGTAGCATTACTGACGACTTGAACCATGAATCCTTCAGCTTTTCGGAAAGCTAGTGCCTTGTTATCTGTTGAAAATTCAGCAAGAATTCTTCAATATCATAAGCATTAAATAAGGAAAATTTTAATTTATATTTTATAAACAAGATATAAGTGAATGACTTGGCAGAATGTAATTCTATACGGCGCGTAGCGGAGCTAAGTCTAGACTCAGAGGGTCGGCAACCAGGAGAGGAGCGCAGTCAGTTACCTACTGCTGAGAATGTCGGACGCAACAAGCTTGACTATCCATTACTTAGTTCAGAATCTGATGATTTTATAAACGGAATTTACATATCTTGTGTCTAGTAAAGCTTCAAACCTCAAGACAAAGTGGAAAAGTCTATACCTTCGGAGAAGAGGTGATTACGGAGAATTTCATACCCTTTTCGATGACTTAAGCCACGAGCAATTTAAAAATTATTTCCGAATGACAAGAGATCAATTTAGCGAAATTCTTCATAAAATTTAGAACGTTCCGAATGTCTCTCCACCCGAACAGTTCACACAGAATACTGAAAAGTACATGTTCAAGAGTTTCAAGAGGGCTAAGTGGCAGTGGAAGGGGAAGCTGAGTCAGCTTCAGAACGATCCACGGCCGTTCTGAAACTGAGTCGAGCTGAGCTGAGCGATGCCTCAGCTCAACTTCGCGTCGCATCCAGTGGCCTTTTGAATTCAAAACTATAAAGTTCGGTTTGGTTATCGTAGTCCGCTCAGCTCAACTACGCTCCACTCATCATTTGGTGGCCACCCAGCCTAAGGGTGTTTTAAAACATTCACCCCTTTTGATAATTAAATTTACTTTATTATTTAATTTTTGCAGAGAATTTTTAATGCAATAATTTAAATATTAAATTTTCTAGATTGATGCGCAATCAACTTTCGATTATCCGGGCTGATGATAGGGAAAAGATGCACAAAAAATCAGAATACACGGATAATCCAAACTTTCAATTTGTTTAAATAATATTCATTATTTACGCAAATATACCATTTATTACCACTTGTGTTAAAGTTCGTTATATTTGATTTTTCATGGACTCATTACTACTTTTATTCACCCGACCGCGGATCTTTTTAGCAGCGATAACGGCATTTAAGTCGTATTTCCACTGCTCCATAGAAAAGGTCTTACGTAAGTCCCGCTTGCATTAGAACGCTAAAATATGTTTTGTCTTGAAATTTTTCAAAAAGACAACATAAAATATCGATAAAGAGTAAAAAATCATTCACGAATGATTGGCAAAGTGGATAATCCACCCACGGATAATCGGGAGTTCATCATAAGCAAAATTCATTCTGCTATACCTAGAGAATATTTCTTCACACTTAAACTTGTTCATCATTTTGCAAGGATGTATTTTATCAAATACTTGCCACAATAGTCGCTGAGATAAAATACAGTGTGGACCAAAATGATCCAACCCATGCCCATGAAGCGTAGACCGTGTATTGCTCCGACTGAATCTCCACCGACTGTTGGATCCATTATTATGTTTGTATTCCTCGGCAAAGAAAAGCAAGTAAGAAGCTGTCCCAACGCACCTGAAATCGAGATGATAATTTTAAGAAATTAAAAAAAAAAATATGCTCCGTGATATCTCTGTTCAAAAACTTGAACTGAGCAGTTCAAGTAATAGTTATTCAAATGAAAAAAGACATGCTGGATGAAATCTTCTCGGGCTTCTAACCGGGTGGTTTCGTGGTGTAACACCGAAGTTTCGGCCACTGTAACTGACAGGGTTAACCCTGAAGATGGCTGCAGTGACAGTGGCCGAAACGCTGGTGTTACACCACGAAACCACCCGGTTAGAAGCCCGAGAAGATTTCATCCAACGTACATTTCACCGGGAAAGCCTCAAGTCTTACCTGAAAAAAGACATGCTGTTATAAAATAATTTTAATAAGGTCAATTAAAAATTAAGATACATATTTATTATTTGCTATTAGCTCATTGAAGTGCAAGAATTAGATTTTAAAATTACAGTAATGTGTTCTTGTGTTTCACTCAGGATACTCACTTTGTCTAGGCTCTTTCACCTCGTATCTATTAGGTGAAGTTAGTTTACTCATTTCCACCATCATCATTCCTTTGTTAGGAGTTGATGCATTTAGCTGTGTTGATGGGAATCCTACACAAAAGAAAGGTGTTGTGCACAACTTTCGAAATTAAATTCATCACTACATGAAAGACACTAAAATTCAACATAGAAACGGAGAAGATATTCTTCATTCAGAATTTTTATGAAGAGGCTCACCATTCTGGTTTGTGTCGAGAACTAAGAGCTCTACATCAGGAGTTTTTCCATTAAGATTCAATCCTTTGGATTCCGCTGTTGGGACAGGAATAGCCTTACATTTTGAAATGTTTTTGGAAGAATTCTTAGCTTTCATCAAAGCAGGACGCCATATAAAAACATCATAAATGGTTCCAGCGATCAGTAATCCCAAAACTAAGCAAATTATGAACCTGTAAATAAAATAAATTATTTTTATGCCGTCCTCTTGAGCCATCTATTCTTAAAGTTACATGGAACAAAATGACATTTTGAATAATTATAACTCTATAGTATTTAGATAAATATTCATTTTTCCATCATCACATGAAACATTCAAATGGATTTACTGGATTTCATACATAGAAAAAATATTTAGTAGTAGTGGTAATTTTAAAAGTGCTTCGATAGTTTAGGCAATTTCGCACGTGAGCCCCCACCGGGAATCGAACCCGGGACCGCTTTCACCGAAGTCGAACGCGTTGTTCACTTGGCTCTCGGGTAGCCACCCAAAAATATTTTCACAATGAAAAGTGAGAGAGGCATTTGTACTTTTTCAATTCTCAAAATATTTATTACCACCACCAAGTTTCGACGTATTTACGTCATCCCCAGGTGGCCAAGAAAACAAATACAAGAGCTTAAACACCCGAAAGGTAAAGAAAGCGATAATCCAGCATTCTATCCTTCTTTTCTAGGAAAACATTAGTTAATGAAGTAAGTTTTGATTCGACGATTTGGTGCCAATTGACCAAACAACCCGGCTGATAACCCAAGAAAACTTTCTGCTCTCAATACGCCGGGAAAGTCTATCTATTAGTTAATTAAATCTTAGTTTATGAGTGAGTAAAACAACTGATTATACTTCATAGCGGTATTTTTTATCCGTATTGATTTGCATGACTATTTTTTCTATTCCGGTATCTCCCGCAGTTTTGATCATGCGCATATCCTTGTGGTTAGGCATCCAACGCGTACGCCGAAGTACTCTCCCTTTCATCGGGGGAATGTAACGGGAGGTAGAGGTTGCATACCTCTCCTCAGCAATAAGCAGAAATCACTAAGCTGAAGACAGAGGGAAAGTTTCACAAAAACACCCCAAGGGCTATAAAAATCGCAAACATGTGTCATAACGAAATTAGCGCCTACGGATGAATGAACTGATATTACCAAATTCCGGGTGAAAATATTACATGAATCTCTTTCAGGGAGGTCTTTTCCTCGAAAATCTACTCAGTTCTCGACGAACGGGAAAAAGGAGCTGGCTTTATTGAAGGACGGTCATTATATAACTGTAAATAAAAACCTACAATTCTTTTTATGGAATCTCCTTTGCTGTACAGTACGCGGAAGAAATTTTGCTGAAAACTCGACCGGAACTGATGGTTTGGATAGTCATGGAGAAATTTTAGACTTAGAGGGAGCATTACAGCGCTTTTTCTGAGCAATAATAGTTCTTAGGTAACGATTTCCGGACTCTGCAGATCATGACGTTTTCATTTATCTCAGAGAAAGAAAGTGTAAATGGTATTGAATAACTGTCCGCAAATAACACCAAGATGAGATGCCTATACCAGAGATTCCCAACCACTGTTACCGAGCGGACCAATTAGTCTTGTAATAATAAGGAATATTCGGTAGCTATGTTTAGGAAATTTTGATCCATGAATTACTTCAACACTAACAAACGTTTAGAGTTCATTATGCGAAGTAAAAAGTCTTTTGTCAAAGATATTCTCGGGTCAACACGCAGGTGGTAATTGACGTTGGCAGACCGACGTTTCGTCGATGGCGAACGATGCCATCGTCCTCAGAGTCAGAGAGAGAATGATCATCATTTCATACAGAGGATGATGGCAGTGTTCGCCGTCGAAATTGCGGTCATCAACCGGACATTACCTGCGTACTGACTCAAGAATATCTTCGACATGCAATCCAGCAGGAAAACCCGAGTTCTTGTTAAAAATTCTTTGTTATGTGAGTCGAAGTAGAATTCGTAACATTTACAAAATATGAGAAATTAATCCTTGGGAGGATAGCATTCTAGCCGGTGTGCTGTAAGTGTTCTCGTGGCGAGCCGCATAAGATTAATAAGTACTCTTTGCTTCTTATTTTGCATTATGTATGCAGTTCATTTACCGAGATATTTTATCGTTTGATGGGATTCGGTTTAGGGCAAATTAACGGTTTCCATTCTTCCATTCCCATTTTATGTATAGAGTTCTCTTCTTTATCAATTAGAATTCTTTCTGAGGCTAAAAACTGTTGCAAACCTCGAGTCAACGTGAGCTCCGCCCAGGAAGAAAGGCTAGGGAACACTGATTTGAGGGTCTTAAAAGCCCGTTATAGGAGCAGCATTGTTAAAAGTGCTTCGAAAGCTGAGGTCGTTTCGTACTTATGACCCCATACTGGAAATCGAACCCAGGATAGCTTACACCATCCACAAGGCTAGTCTTAAAGATCTCGCAGCCTTTCTTCAATCATACTTGGCACATCAGAAGATAGTGGCACATTCGCTGAAAACTATCGATCTAGAAGCATTTCAGACTACTCTTTCCCATCGCAAGTTTTTCTTAAATATCAGATTACAAAACGCAATTTATGCCGATGTTTTGGGTTGAAATAAAAAATCGCGAGAAATGTATTTACACAATCATGCCTTGTCATTTCTGTCAAGCAATTTCCCTCTGACTTTTGTTTGAACAATGAGCCTTTTATTTTTTTGAACAACTTTCTTCATTTCCCATCTTACATCACTCCGCGGAGAATGAAATTGTTAACTCTCTCCAACCGTATAATAAAAGAAACTTACGCCATGATCGCAAACTTCGGCTTGGAGATGAGAGAAGATGGATGCCACCTCAGTGATCTTACGCCTTCCATTCGGAGATGCAGTCCCAATAGTCTTTGCAAGGGAAGAGCGCGTTTCGAGAGAGATTCTTCCAGTAGAGATCCAAGGGTCGATTCAGGGCAGACATTTGGGGCGCACAGTGCCACTGAAAGTAAGTCCTGGGAAAACGAAAAAATTCGATTAATAAAATTTTAAAATAACATACAACCTGACAACGTACAACGCATTAACCTGAGATCCCTTTTGCGCAACACTAAAGATCGAGTGGATTCCTTGAACAAACCCGGCATTTATAGAATCCAATGTAGAGATTGCAACAATATCTACATTGGCCAGAGCGGGAGAAATGTCTCAATTAGGCGTAAAAAACAAAGATGCGTTCACAAACAAAGCCCCACTCCGATCTCATTTCGCCAACCACTTCATTCGAAATAACCACAGCTCTGATTTCTTACCCATTGTACTCCAGTCATGCCCCAAAGGACCAAAATGGACGCACTAGGAACATTTCAAATCCTACACCATCTGCATCATTCCCACACCCTCAGTAACGAATATCTGTTTCCTGAGAATCCCTCAACTCTCCTCACATGCATATTCCCTTCCTTAACCCCACCTCTCGTATGACTTCTTTGTCCATTTGGGCCTCCGGCACTCAACTTTCCTTGCCCTTCTCTACATCCTTGCGGCCTTCCTCCCTTTCGCCCTTTTACACCCTCCCCTCCTCTTTCTTTCATGGATATTTATGCTACTGTTATAGTTTTAGTTTCTGAGTCACCTGACGATGACGTGAATACGTCGAAACCCGGTCGTGCTTAAATGAAACCGTTGTGTAACAGTACAACTCACATCGTTGTATGTCATTTTGAAGATGGAGTTCCATAAGAAATCCGTTCTCAATCTTATGTTTCCACTTGCAATATACTGATTGTGTTTCTTTCTTGAGAACAGCATTAGTAAATTTTAATTTACACGGTACAACAGGCCTCCAATCGACTCCGGAACTCGAATCCATCACTAACAATATCATTTGGACCTCTGGAGGGTTGATATCGGTATCGGAAAAAAGCAGTATGTAACACGTAGTTACACTTGGTAACGCTGAGTTGAGAGAGACTGATTTTCTGAACTCTGGGTAGATAATAAGCGTCTCAGAGTGCACAGATTAGTCCAACAACATAGGTACCAATCAAAGATGAGTAGCCTAAATCAACTTGTCTTTGTTTTGTCACCCTTCCTGCGCCATAAAAGATGTCATTTATGTTGCTCTTCTTGCTCAGCCGAGAAGATAAATGGTAATAGTAATTCTCTAATGGTAATACTCTATTAATACCGAGGTAATAATCTATTTTTAATATTACCACGAGCATTAACTGATTTCTCCAAAATCTGCGAAATTTCAACTATTTGGTGGTTTAAGACACAATTCTGATAAAGTAAATACATTATAAATAATTAAGTAAATTCTGATATTAAAAAAACTTTTAGTACCGCACAGTACTTGAAGAATATCTTTAAAATACGATAATTGTGCTTTCACAATACTAATACGAGAAGTCATTCGTGTATTTCTATGAAGGAAACGGAAATTTGTTTTGTTAATTTGTTATTTGTTATACAAGAACGTTATTTAGTTCCCTTCCTTGAGTTATTTAAACTATTACAACAATTACTTTGAATATATGTACGTCGTAGTTTCACAGGATGAGAATAATATCATTTTAACAAAGGGCGAGTTGACTAAACAGATTTATTTGTACGAAGCTACAAAATAACCAACAGCGCGACCTGGGTTTCGATGTACGGCATCATTGAAGCCCGAATAGCTCAGTCGGTAGAGCATTAGACATTTTTCATCTAAGGGTCCAGGGTACTACGAGTCACTGCCGGAGCGTAAAAATGTTATGAGTTGGACGTAATAGGAGACTTCATATTCCCAATCTCGCCTACAATAAAGTCGTTTCTATTCTACTCTATCGTCAAGTCAAGACCTGAATGCTGTTACCAAGAAATACCACCAGAATAAGGCTCGCGCAATTGATGATATAATTTCATTTAAGTTGTAATATAACAAGTAGGAAAAGCGTGATTCAACAGTATCCTAAAAACCTGAAAGATTCAAAGAACTTTCAAGTCGATCACTTCAAAACGAAACCGAACGAAATAATGGCACTGAGCGAAGATCGTCACAGCCTCCTTACTCCTTATTTCTGGTGTTGACTTGATCGGAAGAGATCCAGCTTATTATTTACGAGTAGCATATTTAAGATAAAGAATTCACACCGCAGTAAGTTAATTAATCGCAGCTGATTCCGAGTCGTTTTTATTTATTTATTTACTTATGACCCAATGCCGCAATAAACATCCATTTACTGGACCATTGCAGTGGTGGGCTTCAAACAATAACAAAGGACGAACACACTCTGATCAACATCTTCAGATCATTAATCCTTTGAATGTGAGCTACTATTCACCTAACTGAAAATCTTTCTCTTTCATTACAAAACAGCCGTATTTCTTAAATCTCGCGCTAAAAGAGAGGTAATGAGGGTACGTATCATATAAGAAACGGAGGAAAGGGAAAGGATGAAACATGAAATAGTAAAGTCCTAGCGCGTCCTGCCTTTGAGGAATAGGTCCTGCCATGGCGGCATTTACAGTGGGTGACGCATCGACTCCCACGCCGTGTAGGGCTTTCCGGGACCGGACCTACTACCTCCTCTTTCAGATAGCCACCCACGTTCATCACAATGTTGAATGAATACCGATAAATGTTTGGCCCCACTGGCAATCGAACCCGGGACCTCTTTCACCGAAGGCAAACGCGCTACCCACATGACTATCCGGTGACGTTAAACATGAAACGAACAAAAAAATAATTGGACGCGTACTCGAGGCTAAGAGGCCACCGCGATGAACGTATGGCAGTTGCTTCTTCTGTTATTTCTCTCCTTTTCTGTTCCCAAGTTTCTCGCTGTCTCCTTCATCACCACGCATTACGTTTGTAAAGGTATCTCACGCTCCATTCGGCGGGAATATCATCAAAGGATAGGCGAAGTGCAGCGCCTGGACCTTCCGGAAAACTTTCCACGATACGTGGAAACCGGTTAAGCGACCCATATACATCTCTCTTCGAAAAGCTCCTCTTTCTCTTCTTCATCCCGACTGCGGCGGCGGCGGAAATCTTGTCTCGTGTTACACAGCCGGAACTATGACACACATTCTCGCGGACGCGAATACATAATCCGCTCAACTAGTTACGGCAATCGCAACGGGAACGAGTACCTTTTGCCTCACTCACTATACTGCTCGCTCACGTACATTCTGATCCGATTCATATGCACTAGCGGTCGTTATAAACACATGATCGCTCGGAGGGATGTGTTCTTCCCCGTATAAGCGGATTTAAGGACCGGCACGTGTAGCAAAGTTTTCGAACGTTTCTCCCTCGGCGTATTCGGGAAGATTAACCGGTTTGGCTGCTTTGTTGCTCATGCCAAATTAATATTCTGCACTCTTTAAATATCCTTTCCTTTATAGAAGGGGTCAGTGTTTTCCTGTCAGTCTTAGCAGCAGCAGTATTAACAAAGCATTTCACCATTGTGCATATAAGATTTCTGAATCAAACTGTCTGCTTCAGCTCTATCAGATACCATGCAGATCTCGAATATTTACCGCGATTTTAAGGACCATTGGACCAAAGAATAAAAGTCAATTAAAATATTGAAGTAAAGTCAACCACATATTTCGTAAATGAACTGAGAATTGTTGCTACTAAATAGAAACGTGATTTCAGAAATCGCCTCTGCCGATAGAAGGTAAAATATTACATCGTTTGGATTGGAAACAAAACGTGAAACATTATAATTACGTGACGAGGAGAATTTTTCACGACATGGGCTATATTCTTTTGAAATAACGAAGGTATTTCATCACAGTAAATTTAAGTAAAATTTTTACTTTAATGTTTAAGCAAGGATATTGTCTCAAAAACTTCAACTGACAACTTAGAAATAATTATAGAAAATGGTCAATTTTATGGCATTCTCTCTCAACTATTATCGCTGGAAACTAAATTGATCGGCAAATACAAATCAAGTTCATTAGGCAGAAAGGTATGTATTACAATACCTAATTCACATCAAGATTAAAAATAATGGGAGGAGAGACAGCAAGTTAATATATAACGCAACAATCACGCATAAATGTTGCAACGATACATTTCAAGTAAAAATAAACGACCTCTATTATTTGCATGTGCTTTAATAGTTAGCGATTTAAAACGAAAGCATCGTTCATGCCATTGAAAAAATCACAAATACTTCGAAGGAGTTTTCAAAATCCTTCTATTAAATTACTCAGAAACAAAGAAAACTAGTTCACTGGTATTTAAATCTGAATTTGATCTTGATTCTATCAACGAGTAATAGTAGAACGGATTCATTAAAATAATATAGGGAAAGACACAACGTGTATATGTTTGAAAACTAATGTGGACAAATCCGGTATTATCCAAGGCCGATGACCTTAAAATTGCATTTATATAGAAACTTATGCTCTCGGGTATCATACTTTCCTCCTCTTCCCCGCAGTTTTAATTGGGCGATTCGCAACTGTTTTCCTTTTCGTCCAATCCTCTTGCAAACGCACGCACTTTCACTCATTCTGCTCCGTTACCATTACTTTCACTGTTTCTCTTGGGACGCAAGCCTCCCTCTTTTTTTCCTCCTGTGTTGCTACGTCACGCCTACACTATCCGTAGTGACGCGTTTGTAAACAAGTGATGCACAATAGAACTAACTACGTCGCTTCAAAGGGACGTAATTATTATTATTGTTGCTATTATTATTGTTATTATTGTTTGATGCCGCCGCAGGATGACACTAGGTCAGGTGGCGACGTTACATTATTCACATTCTACAAGTAACACTTAAGTTCTAAATATAAAAATATACATATTTGTGAATAGTCACTTTGTCCACTAACTACAAATACCCCGTCCACTAACAACAAATTTTTCAAATAATTTCACAGAGTGAGAAGAATTGCATCTGCGATTCCATTGCTTTGCAATCAACATAGAACTTTGACCGTATACGAAATTGACAAATGTAGAATTCGGGAGAAGGTAGCTAACTCATCGCATGAAAATAATTTACGAAGTAGCCAAGATAAACTGAATAAGGACTAATAAAAGTGATATCTCCTCATATAATTATTTGAAGTTTCCATTTTTTTGTTCTTTGCGAGCGATAAAAAGGAAAATCTACAGATATCTTATGGCGGTCGTAAAAATAAGTCACTAAAACAGCTGATACTTAAGATATGTTACCATTGCGCGTTTTTATTCCAATAATAACTCATGGACTGATAAATTTCTCATGGTTGCGATCGCGAAAATTTCGCAAACAACTCGAAAACACGTAAAAATTATCAATGATTTATTCTCTTTCTCTTTGAAATTTATAGACGTTTTATTATTTAATCTGAGGTGAAGGAAAAATCATGTCTAAATTCACGGCGGAGTGAACAATGCGCCATTATATTGCAATGTACGACGTATTTTATCAATGTGCTACTATATTCCTTGCGTATGAAATATTTCTGAATAAAGTTCTTGAACCTATTGACTGGATTAAATTGAAATATTTAAATACCTCTAAAAATAAAATATGGTATCTAACCGAAAATTATCCTCTCATACATTGAGTTCGAAGCCATTTTCTTCGAAACTGTGGATATGAATCTATATGTATACTTAACACAAATTTTAATTTACTACCATAAATAATTAAAAATTCATTCCAGATTCGGAAATTTGGAGCAAGAATTTGCGGAATATCTCCAAAGGTTGTAACGGAGTATGCGTATCACCCGTGTTTCTTATTCTTTTTCACTTGTTGGGCTAATTTAGCAAAAGCAGAGGAGGGGTTGCTGCTAACTTATGGCAGTCTCAAGCAAGTAAGCATTTATGTCAGAAACTTTTCTGTGGTTTCACTGAAGGAAGAAAAAGCTTCCAGCAACCCTAATTTTCAAAATAACGGTAAACGGTACTTCAAACGTGGGCGGTAAATTTTACCGATGCGGTTAGGTCCGTCAGTCCATAGTTATTTTCTTTTATTGCCTAATGCCTTTTTAAGCAATTTAAGATATTTTCTTCCTAAGAATGAAGTAATTAGTTCTGCGAAGTTGGACTGTATTACATTTTTAACAGCTACCTTTCATTTAGATTGGTGACCAAGTAGATAATGTAAGGAGCAAAGTTAGATTATTTGCCGATGATTCTCTAATATACAGAGAGATAACGTCGGAAGAAGATAGCAGTGACCTACATAGGGACCTAAGCGTTATATAAAATTGGTGCAGAGATCGAAAGCTTGATTTGAATGTCAAGAAGTGCGTTGCTGTGTCTTTTACGTGTTTCACAAAAGTTATTAGCGTACAATATCGAATTTCAGGATATCCACTAGACTTCGTGCGTCACGATAAATACCAAGGAGTTGCACTCAGCAGTAGATAATTATTCAAAGAACACATAATTCGTGACATAATAGGAAAGGCGAATGGAACGGAGAGGTTGACAAGTAGAACCCAGAGGAGTTGTTCACCTAGATTCAAAGAAATTGCGTACTTTTCCCTCATTCGACCAAGTCTCGAATACTGCTGCGCGGTTTGGGATCCACATGAAGTAGGGTTAGTGTCAGATTTAGAGATGGTCCAACGTAGAGCAGCCCATTTCGTCAGTGGAAAATTCAGGTTCGACAGTAGCGTTACTGCTATGTAATAAATCATAAATTACTCGGGTGAAATTCTCTACAGGTGAGAAGATCAGATTACCGACGGAAGCTTCTCGACAAATTCATCGATTCAGATCTTTCAGAAGAAGTTGAAGACATAGTTATTCCGGTAAACAACGAGCGCGATCTCCGAGAGGCGAAGACCAAGTGTTACAAGGTAATAATCGCTAAAACAGATAGTTGCTTCTGGTCGTTCTTTCCGCAGAGCATTAGAGATGCGAACAGGATGGATTAGGTCTTTAGTGTTGTTATATCCCCTGCCATGCGTCACTGGTGTCATGCGGGGTATGAGTACAAATCTGATGCTCGAAAGATGGTTCTCTTCGAAGATTGTTCGACCGTATTTAGCAAATTAGTATCTTAAATAGGGAAATATATATCCTAATTTCTGAAGAAAGCTTACTTATACATAGAGCGTACACAATATTGGAATTATAATCATGAAAAATTGTAGTAAAAATATAATATTTAATTAAGATTTTTATTGCAATAAATCTTACTATTATAGATTTAAACGGAGCTTTTGAACGTTAGCCGTCATTTATTTCCATATCAGTTTTCTCTCCTCGAGTATGGACATTATTCAAATAATTCACCTACATTTTTCAGAGAATTCGTCGACGCTTCCTATTTCGACGCATGAATATGATAAAAATTTAGTTTTAAGTCTGGAGTCAAACCGCAGTTAATATCTCGCTGTTGTTACATTCTTTATGTCGCCATATATTCGGGTGACGTTTTCGCCAAATACTTTTCCTTTCGGATGCAAGATGTGAAAGCTTTAGACTTCTGTCAGGTGTAAATCTTAGTTCATCTCGAGTAAAAAATATTCCTTGAAGGGCTAGTTAAAGAAAGTTTTGCTGTTGCTTTCACTTCCTAGCGTATACGTGATGACTGGATTATATTGTAGATAGTGCCACCGTTTAGATCCAGAACTGGGAACTTTCCGTATTACGTAGCGCGAAGAAATCGCAGAGTTATGCTCTAATATTGTAATGGACAGAGACGACTGCGATTTGAAAGAAATTAGCGGTAATAAAACATTGCCTTCGCGAAAACCATTATAGAGCATGAGTTGCCAAATTTGATGTGCGAAAATCCAGCAAACGGTGAAATAGTGAAGCTTCGAATTTCAATTTAACTTGTATAAATAGCATAATTACATATTAAGGCGTGCGCCTAGGATATATCCCATGGAAAAATTGACAAGATAAAAGTTAAATGGATAGATCAGCCGCCCGAAAGGTGGAAGATATGAGTTTGAGTCCCAGTCTAGTAAGAATTTTATCTTTAAAATATCAACGATAAAACACGTACACATGTAAAAATCCTTATCTTAATATCTATATATATAAAGCAGAAATTCTGTGGGTTTGTGTGTTTGTTTGTTCGCGATTGGAGTCCACACCGTTTGTCCGGTTTGCATCAAACTTTGCGTAGGTGTTCTTCGTGAGCCGGAAGGAAGTACTGTCAACTTTTTATTCACAAAATTTGCTGGGTTTGAACCAAGATCGTTCGGATAGATTTCCATAAGAAATACATGTAAAGTTCGATTTTATCGGGTACAGACTTTATTTCTTTTGCAAAATTAAATTAGAAGGAATAGTCGCATAAGATCAAGATAAGTACCAAAAAGGGGAAATTGAATACAGATTCTTATTATTGTCGTAGAATAAAGCTTTCGTTTCGAAATTGCGAGAATTTAGATAAAATATGCGAATATTTTGTGAAATTTTGAGGTTGTAAACAACCCGTCCCCCTGACGACCAATGCGATTGTTGATTCCGAGTTCAGGCATTTTCCCATAAGAATGCATTTGTATTTTGGCGCATTTAGAAGTAAATGACGATATGAAGAGGATGAAAATGTTCAGAGATTTTAATTATATCAGTCGCGAACAATTTGTAGTGATGTATTACAGGGGCAACAAACATGCGTAGAGGGAAATTCCATAATGATTCACATTCTTATTGTTGATTGTAGATTTCGGCCTCGAACTTTGATTAGAAAATTTTTGTTTTCGATAACCTGTCCCGTTGGACTAAACTACTAGATGATGCGAGGTGTAATTTTCTCTTTTGTAGAAATAGGTATACTACATATAATCCGACATCTATTTTCCCCGTTGAGAATCAACTGGAACTTCAGCTAGTAATATTATAAATTTCAGATGGTGAGATATGAAAATAGTTGAAACTGTGTGACTAATCATTAATTCGAAATTTCTGAAGTTCTTCATTTAAGGCTCGTCATTATGTATTACTTCAACAGGAATTTAAGTTTATCATAATACATGATTATTTTAAAAATTTTATCCTAAAACTCATAGTGAATAATAAAATATTTCTGATTTGACGGTGAAGAGATTCCATAGGTTTTAGGGAATCTACAATTGAAGTTGAATTGGCCGATAGGTTCTTTTAACGGCAAACTAAGGCAAACAGAACGGTAGATATTATGTAAATTTCTAATAAAAATTACGGTTGCCTACAACTTAAAGCACCTATTCAACTGGAACAAAAGCGTTTGAAGTTATAATTCACCTAATGTACGGATTAGTTTGCAAATGAATTCACTATTCTGTGGTCTTCATTTACGATATATTAATCTGGAGACCGGTGTATATATTTTCCTAAGTACTAACTTAGGTTTTTAAATCCATAAATTAGTTTTCTTCTGTGCACATCTCTTTTAAATGTCATATGACGAAGGATAACATGCAGGAAGAGATTCAATAGCCTCAATTTCACCCGAATAGTCGCATTATTATTATTGTTGTTGCTATTGTTATTATTATTATTATTTGAACCTTATTAGAATAATAATTATACACTGAATATCATGCAATACATTGTAAAATATAATCTCTATTGTAATTGAACGAAAAAATTAATAACTTTATATCTATATTTTTTTAAATCTCTGACAATTGTTTTTTATTTATATTGAGAAATTAATCGAGAATGTAGTTTATATAGTAAGCCGAACGCAGGTAGGTTACTTCATTAATTACCGTAATACTGTATTGTATTGTATAAATAATACTGAATAACAATTATATTATAACGACTAGCGTGCCGAGTTACTCTTCCTCGCAGCACATTTTTCAAAATTCGTTTATATCTGAATCATCTCATACCCTGATATTTTTGAGATATTCATATAGGAGTACGTCGGAAAATAACGAAAGATTTTCATCAGCACTCAAAGGCTGATTATTGATAAAACAGAAGTCTGCCTTACACCTGCGAACATTAATTTTTATGCCGCGAAATTTAATTACAACCAATTTATGCTCAAGACGTGACGGAAAAGGCATTTAGAACGAATGAATTGACTCATTGAAGACTAAGACCACATATTTGCTTTGATCAGCGGTGAAACATCTCGTAATTCGACAATACTCATCAATTCACCTCATTGGGAACTCTGATGTGCTCTTGAGGACTCCCTCTGTGTCGAAAAGTGGCGACGAAAACCTCCACTTCTCCTGGAGGACCATCGGCGACGGCGTTGGATGAGTTGGTGTGCAGGATCACCTCGGGCCTCCTCGGCTCCAGATACCTGCACATGGACAGCGATCCCAACCAATAATTGTTTCCCCAAAGGAAGCCGGAACCGGGTGTCCCACTTGCGTCCAGCACTGCAAAAGACGAATCGGAGAAATTCGGCAAACGATTTCGAAAGAGCCTTTGATCAAATCACGGGACTTGAATGCAAACGTGTTACGTTGGTCGACCTTTTAGAAGCTCCGGCGGAAATAAGCGATTTCTTAAAAAAAAAAGCGGAAGATAGGTGTTCGAGCGGAAACGAGTTCCGTCGGAGTTTCATGTATTCAACATAAGATAATTCAATGTGTCTTCGATTCATTACGGCGTTTTCACATTTTGATTCGCTCAGGAGATTTAGAGCTCAGACTGTTATGGAAAGACCCGAGGGGAATGTGAATACGAACCCAGCCACCGAGGAAAAATTACGACGAATGAAAAGTGAGAATAATAAAAATAGCTGCCTGGCATTCCTGTGAATTTGCTTCTAGTTTATCGGGCATTTTCTTGTACAGGAATCCATGAAAATGTTTATTAAAATGACTGTCATAAAATATGTACGGAACAAATTCGTTGGAATGTGATCCAATTGCTTATGAAATTGTCATCCTGTGGTAATTTTAACTATGTAATAGTAATTCTCTACAAAACTTTACCGCCTTTTCTTATTCATTTCAACGTCAATCTAAGATTTATTCCCAAAATAAGAATCGAATTTGATGAGATAAGCGTTGCTAGGTGAGGATGAGGGATAGATGTTGAACTTTGCATACAAAGGTGTATGCCTTATAAACCAAAGATAAACGTGTGAAAAACAGATGTTGAACTTTGCATACAAAGGTGTATGCCTTATAAACCAAAGATAAACATGTGATAAACAGTGACACGACCAGGACTTGAATACAGGTCTCCCACTTGCCGGGGAGGTATTCTAATCGCTAAACTTACACTGACGCGGCATGGTCGTGGGAGACCTTGGTTCGAGTCCTAGTTATGTCGCTATTTTTCACTTCTGTTTATCCTTGGGTTGTCAAGGGACTTATATTGCTGTCATTTGGCCAATTCCATTTTTTGCACTAATTTAACTTAATTTTGACATAAGAATCGCAAATTATTGTTTTAAAACATTTATCTCGAATATAACGTCAATTACTTTGGGAAATGAGTCTGTAAAACATTCATCCCGGAAGCTATTTGAACATCAAACTCTACAATATTATCTACAAAGAGCTCTGACGAAAGATGTTTACTAGTTTAGACGAGGAGTGAGGAAGTTTGACCTTACTTTCCTCCATGAACCCGAATGCCATGAGAGGAAAAAGTCCACGTAAATACAGCACAAGGAACCAATAAATAACAACACAACATTTAACAGGGATGGACGAAAATGAATGTCATTATTCGGCATCATTTGTATCTCAATAGCATTCGAATTATCACCGATGCGAACAGAACTGAATTTAATAAATTATTTCAAAAAAATTATAAGAAACAATTCAGAAGATTAATTGTAAAAATTTTCCAAATGGAGGTATTTGCAATCATTTATGTACGTAATAACCCCATAGAAATGATGAAAATAACGACGAAATAATCTTGATAACATTTCGAATTATTTAAGTAAATTCATCTGATATATTTTAATGTATTAATCATGAAATTTCAAGTATCGCTCGATACCATTCATTTTTCATTCATCTGGTTTCACCTATTTAACTTAAACTATAATTATGTTGACAGGCGTATAAAATTACTGAAATCGATATTATGCCGATAGTTATAGGTATTATGCCGATCTTGGGAGTATTTTAATTGGAGGCAGGTAAGTAAGAGAGTTCCTCCACTTCCTCAACCCATTAAAGACACTCTTAGTTGCTCGTTCCTCAAAACACGGCGTTGGGATTGAAAAATTGGTCAATGACTTTTGTCCACGGAAACATATTCGACGGTCGTGAAGCAAGTTTCTGCGAGTAGTCCTTTCAAATATGAAATCTCCGAATGGAAATGGCCATCTGACCGGTTTGCGCCTCTTTCGTAACCATACCGGCCCAACTTCCCGATCGCTTGACATTCTGGAAATTAAACACTCGAATCAGCCGGAGATGGCAGTCAGGAAACGTCGGAAACGGCCAAGCAACTTTCCCTAAACGACAAAGATACGTTATGGATCTAAGGACGGCCATAACTGATGGAAAAATCCTGTTCTATTCGGTAAAAGCTGTTTGAGTATGGATTCCGCTTTTTCACGAAGCCGCATCAAATTATAAATCAAATCTTTCTTTTGATTGAGAGCTTAAGAATGAGGAAGAGATAATAAATAAAATTTTAACGTGATAATCTAACGTTAACGATATAAGCAAACGTTTTATACTGTAAATAACTTATATTTATAAATCTTATATTATAGAGTGTTTGCCTATGTATGTTTGTCCGCCTAATACTCGAGAGCCAGAACTTAAACGACTTTCAAACTTTCGAGGTTTATAAATGTCTTCCCAGATTAGAAAACAGGCTATTTTTTATTCGCCTAAATGTTTCCGGTTCGACTCCAGACGTTTAACTGTTTTCATAAAAAGTGCAAATAAACCTCAAATTCAGCGCTTGCAGGCTTCATTTGTTTTGAAAAATTAAATTAGAAATAATATTCGTACGAAATCGAGACAAACACCAAAAGAAGGTCAATTGAATACATATTCTTGTTATGGTCTTGGAACGATTGCGTTCGATTCGAAATTGCGAGAATTTGATAAAAACTCGAAAATTTGTGAAATATCGAGGTTGTAAACAACCCGTCCCCCTGACGACTAATTCCATTATTGAATCCAATCTCATCCATTTTAGTTCACTTTTATCGCTTGCAGGGTTTTTTTCTTTTGCAAAATTAAATAAGAAAGAAATTCGCATGAAATCGAGACAAGTGCCAAGAGAAAGGAAATTGAGTTAAGATTTTTATTTTCGTCGTCAAATATTGTTTTCTGTTCAAAATTGCGAGATTTTGATCAAATAAACTGTTCTAAAATTTTGATTTTGTAAACAACCGCTCCCACTAAAATAAATTTTCTTATTTTGGTCCTCGAATAATGTGTTCCGTTCATTGGAACTGTGGAACTGATTTCTCTTTCTTTCTGTCGAGACGCTTTTATCATTCACTAAGTTACCCCGCATTCGCGATGAAAACGTAATTATTCCGGACGTGCTCGAATTATTCTATCCAACACCTACTTTTCCGCTCAGCATTCCAAAAATCCAGTTTCGAAACGACTTTTCCGCAAATGTTCAACGGCACAGAAACAACGTCGACCCCCGCCGTATTTTACAGCCCACGAGAGGCATCCACGCGAGAAAGTACCGCACGACCTCTCCAGCAACCTTCTTGCATTCGATGCCATCCCTTCCTTTCGCATGAGCAGCTCTCTTCTCAGTAGGTTAAAACGTGGAAGGTTAATATACTCTCTCCGAGGCAGTCTAGGGAAATCTTCCGCTATTACGCTTCCGTGGTGAGAATAGAAGCATTTCCCTTTCGTCAGAGGCATTTGAATAGGGCATGCATGCAGGTCTGGCGGCGAAGGTTACTTCCACTTCGGAAACGGGATATTCCTAGGTCAAAGAACGTTTTACATAACGAAGCTAATGCCGTGTAGGGAGCAGTTACATTTATAAAAAAAGAAATGAAAGAAGTGGCATTAAATAGGGAATATTACGGCACGTGAACCTACCGAAAGGTAGAAATTACTTAATGTGATACATATTTGTAGGACATGGCGTTAAATTTACTTTTAGGATGTGTTGCGTCATTATGTTAACGCTCTGTACAAGATATAAAGGGACAAATTAAAATTCATGAGATTCACAAAAATCCCCAGAAAATGTGGAACATATGATAATAATGGAAAAAAGGATTTCGTTGGAAAAAAAGGGATTCAATGATCGACCAAAGCAGCATTACGCGCGATAAATTATTTTCATTCATCACAAAATATTGAAAAATGTATGATTTAACATACAAAAGTTACCCATGCTATTTCTTAAAGAGATTATCTAGCTAAAATCTTTTCCCTCCATTAGCTCCTGGATTTTATTCAATCACTTCGTCTTTCTTACGCTGCGATCTTTTTCATAGATTCCCTGTCGAGACTTGTAAACTACGTATTTATTCCCTTTCAGATGCTATCCTCTACTTATATTTTTCTCACTTTTCCTTATCCATCCCCATTCCCAACACCATAAGTTTGGAAGTTTTCTTCTATCGGACATAGGCAATGAATAAACAAGTGTTCGAATCTCAGTAAATCCTCATTCAAAATTAGAGACACCTCTATGCTCTAATTTGATCCAAAAGTGAATAATTTATATTGAAGAAGGATTAAGGCCCTTGTCTATTATAGAAAAAGATGATTTGTAAGAATTAGTCAATAAGCCATGGTTTTGGCAGCATTTAAGGAGTGGTTCTCATGCCTTGCAGAAGCCGGAAATTAAAAAAAACACCATCACGCCGAGACAGCTCTCATACTACTCTGGATGAAATTGCGTTGCTGTAAGTTGCGCCGATTTTTTGAAATTGAATTTTATACATCGCGATAAAGCCGCTACTCCCAAAAAGTTCCGTTTTTTCGGTATCTTGGTTTAAATATTTCTTCACTGTAAATTTATTTCTTCGTTTGTGCCAACGATATAATACCACAAAAAACTATAAAATTTCCTTTAATTTAGTGTAAAAAATATTCGTTGCGTTGAGTATTAAGCTTGCAATAAGTTTAAAAATTCTAAGGGCACATAATTAAAAATCCCACAGTAGAGTTCGATAGGTAGCGATGACTCTTCATCTGCCAGAATTTTTTCGCGTATTTCAGGCAACAGGTCGACGGACTGTAAAAATTATGTTACAGAGGTAAAACTCGGCTACTTGGTTAATAAAGCACTTCGAAACTCGGCTTCGTTTAGAGAATAGACGATCGGAGCGAAGACAAAGTTCGCGAGCGATGTTATTTCGCGATAGTTCGGCCAGTTGAGTATGCGTGTAGTGTATGGAACCCTGCCGATAAGTGTTGCATTCGGGAATTAGAAAAGCTGCAGCGAAAGGCGATACGTTAAGTGAATAATTGCCACGATTAATCAATGATCGTCACTGAGATTTTTCAGGACGCAAGATGGGAATCTTTAGAAGTTAGAAGATTTCAACGAAGGATTAATTCACTCGATACATTTAGACGTTCAGAGATGATGTAGCCGATATAACGCGTCCACCATATTACATAGGCCTTTTTGATTATGCGAGAAGGATCAGAGAAATAGATAGTAGAACGAATAGATTCAAGAACTCATTTTTTCCGCGATACTGGGTGAACTTCGGGGTGATAATCCAATTGCTCACATAACATGACTTTAAAGTCTCAATTTCGCCCATAAAAAAGTTATTCATTTATATAAACCTTGTACAGCAACGAACGATACCTCCTAGCATAATTATTACTGCGACAGTTAAATAGCGTGTAAGTGAAATGTGGCGGCATGAGTTTGCTAAGAATATTCCCACAACATGGAATACGAGCAGAACGAGTTTTCGTCGATGGAGAGTTGTTTTCATTTGGAGCCTCTAGGTTACCGCTACGCATGAAAGTGAAACTGTTTCCGCGTCATGTTCATTCACGGCAAATTCGAGACATTACGCACGTTTCACTCTCTCTCCCGGTATCTCCCAGAAACATGCCAAACGCTTTTTCCCATAAAATGAGAAGTTAACCGCTTTGGATGTTCGCTTGTGGCGGGAAACCCTTTGGGTTTATTCCGCACGAATCCTCCGATTTTAATAAACTGCTTGAGAAAGCTGCCGAAATCGAAACGAAAAAGAAAGACAGTTACCGAAGTGACCCGGAAAACCGATATTTGTTATTAAGCCAATGAATTGGAAGCTGCCAAAAAAATTTTCGATCCAAAATGTCCGAATCGAATTTACATCTAACGCTTCCACTATTCACATAGTTGGACACATATAGTTAGTCACATGGTTGGATTAACTTCTCTTTAACGAATTTTAATGTATCTAAACATTTAAAATTTCTTTAAATCCATCCATATTTTTCCGTAGTCTTATTTTCTCCTCACTCTCATACATGCCATTTTGAAAAGGTCTCGAATTTCAACTTAATTTCAGCTCGACAATTTCTTAACGTTGCATCATGCGAATCGTGCTTACTACTTATAAGTACTGTGAGAAACCAAACAGTGGGTAATTGAGAGATTTCTAATCAGAATTGCTTTGCCAATTAAAATCACTTGTCTGCAAGAAATTTTATTTCCATACTGAAATTCAAAATTCATTTAAATCGATTTAAATCAATTCGACCTTTATTGGAGCGAACCCTTTTCATTAAACTGTATTATACGTATCTACCGGCCTCAGGGACGTAATGGTTAACATGTTAGTATAGTCTAGTGTAGTAGCATGCATGAGTGATAGTATGCATGTAGTAGTAGTGGCTATCCCGGCTAGCAAAGCCGAGGTCCCGGGTTCGAATCTAGGTCAGAGCATGGCTGTTTGTGTTCGTCTTTACTAGGTTAATTGAAAGAGTGGTCTCATTATACTAAAATTCGCCTAAATAAAGACGTGATTATTATTATTCGAAATAAGGTTTCTCTTCCCCGTCTACCTTTCCAAATAATTACTGATGAATTAATCTATCGCTTTTCCGCATACTCGAGCCTATTTTAGTAGACAAATGGTAGTAAAATTCAAATCCATTGTTTACTCTAAACAATATCCTCCTCCATCAATTTCTGTTTCTAACATTACCCAAATATTTCAAATGACAGCCTAATTTCTCTTACCTTAAAGAACCAATAGAAGTTCATTATTACTTATGAATCCAAATTTTGATTAATAGCTTTGCAATAAGTTCCGCAAGGTTCGAAGCAAATAAAAACTCTAGAAATAAAATTATCTACCACATACCACTATCGAACCACTGACATATTTATAAGAATTCTCACGTTTGCATCGCAACGGCTTTATAACAATTTTGGAAGGGATACGTTTCGCGTGATTTCAGATGCATGGAGAGAAAAGGGTTATATAGTAACATGAAGGAATGATTAAGCTTCTAAAATCTTGCAAGAAATTGAGTTGAATTGAGCAATGCGAGGGTGACATCACCCACATGAATCCGGAGGACAGGTAAAAGTTCTAGTTTGACGTAAGTTTTTCGGAGAACTATCAGATAAAAACTTACGCGCCTTATTTCCTTCTCAAGTGCATTCACCTGACGAAAATAGTAAATGAGTTCGTGAGGTGAATGCACTAGAACTTTTTCTGAGCGCCCAACCCAAACACATTTAGATCGAGGTGAATTTTACACGCAAAAATTCGCAATTCATAATTCGCAAAACATTACGAGGATAATTCAAGCTTTTCTGCAAAATTCGTACAAGATGACCTTCGAAATTTTTCAGCAGGAATAAAATGAACTGTTAAATCAAACTTACGCCAAGTCTGTGTACAAGTTTCTGTTGTACATCATGAGAAGCTCGGAAAGATGGAAATGGAAGCATCTGCCATTTTTATAGCGCATTTTACTCGAATGTCATGTAGGAACACGCCCTAATACAATGCAGTGCCATCCAAATTGTATTCGCATCCTTCTGGCATCCCATCATTCTCCTCCCAGGGTACTAACCGTTTTGTCCGATATACAGGAGCGACCTTCAAAAACCCACATTTTGGAGAACAATGGAAAATTTCAACGAAGAATGTGTTTCGAATCCAAGACAGGTCGCGGGCGTTTTTTGCTAGTCATCTGTCATGGCGCAATAGGTCAAACGGAAAAAAGATCGCGACAGAGAAAATTAAGATAGCGTCCTCTGTCGCAGAAAGCAATTCAGGTTTTAACCATACGCCACCCCTACTCAAGTGCCCTTTCAACGCAGTGAATGCGCTGAATGTGAATACAATAAGCTCGATGTTTCGTAATTCCTTCGTAACTAAGCGAGAAAGTTCTCTTTAAGGCTCCTGTCAGCAAAGAGAGCATTTCGATTGATTCCTGACATTTCGCACGGTTAGGTCAGTTATCGCAGTTTAATTTGACAAGAAGTAAAGATTTTCTCATTGGGCTACCTCATTCACGTTCCCTAGGTCACGTAGAAATCGTGATGAAAACAAAGGATTTTTCGAATGACTAGTAAACATACACTAAGTTAATGCGAATGATACAACTTTAATTCTAGGTAATCAGTCGATTCGGGTGCTCCATAAAGGCTTTCATCGATAATTACTCTGCCTTGATTGCAGTCACACGGCTCAAATTAACTCAACCCTATTTCTTCATCAGCACCTGTAATCGACGGCTGCTGTTCTTGAATTAATATTCCTACATGAAAACAGGTGCCTAAACTCTATTGATTATTCAAACAAATCCTTCGAAATTTATTTATTTCTAACAAATCTCATTTGTATTCAATCCATCCACATTGAATTCACTGAATTCTTCAATAATAGATATGCACGTGCATACATACATTGCTTTCTTAATGAATCAACTTCTAACTTCATAAAGAAGCACAATTAGTTGGACTAAGAATTTTAATTATTCTACACCACAAGAGAATACATCACCTGATGATGCTATGTATCGAAATCTGGCTCGTGTATGTATTCTCTTGTGGTATGGTAAAAATCTAGTCCAACTAATTGTTTCTTCAGTTATGGCTTACCACCTAGTAAAGCCCAAAACCATCTATGGTAACAATTTCAAGAAAAACTTGTAACCCCAGCTTTTATAAGTCAAGACGGTTGAAGAGAAGTTCATCCTCAATATTCGCTTCCACGAATTACCTTTATATCAGATTTTTAATAAGGGAATAATCGTACATCATAAGTGGGATATTAATGTACAACGTGTCACTCGGTAATACATAACAATTTTACGGCTTCGAATTCATGTCACCTGTTCTGAATGACGCCACCCAATTTCGATATGGCCTATTTCGCTGCAAAGCCAATGAGCGTCGAGAAAAACTTAATCATCGAGACCAAGGCATTTCAGAAGCTTCTCCACCCATCAACATATCAGTTGAGGGAGGGGTCGCACATACGACCTGCAAGCAAAGGCGTGCTAATGTTGCAACGATCCCATGGCCCGAGAAACTGGATTGACGCCGAGAACAAAACAAAGAGACTTGGTCTCTTTTGAAAGCTTACGTTATTCTTCAAAACAGCCGAAAGTTTGCATTTCCAGATCATAAATCATTCGCAAACCGAGAAGACTCTTGGAATGTAATGCCGGAAATTATTATATGAGTGAGATTATGAAGATGGCCATCGTATCGGACGTTAAATACTTCGGAATTTCAGTCTATCAGTACCGTAAATCTAGATGATTGATATTTCATGAATGCATACATATTTCATGAATACAGGAGAGCCTGAACGGTCCCTTTCACATTTTCTTGATGAGAATCACGTATTCTCTTTTAAGAATAGCTAAGTAGCCATTTGCCCTCAACCGTTTTGTTAAATTAATTCATATTCTAATTGCTGCATTTAGAATCTGCATTAGACTGCATTTACTCTTACGCAATCGTCTTCACCAGAACCATCAAAATCAGTGATTCAGCCCAATACGTATTTCGCTTCCAAAGGAAGCCTCTTCAGGGGTACGGAGTGAACGAAAGCAGAGGCCAAAACCAGTGGCGGGCTAACAACTAACCATTATAATCCACTAGACTGTGTAAAGTTTTATTAAAATGTGAATCAGTGTTCATGAGACGATTTCTATTTTTATAAATATAAAGATTTTCTAGGGAATTTAGGCAAGTATTGGAGTTACGTATTAGCTTAAAATCATCAATAGAAATATTATGTGCGTGATCATGCATATGCTTGGCTACATTGGAAATCTGCCAAGTTTAAAATGTGCTAAATGCTCTTTGAATCTGGTTGTCGCTTTGCCACTAGTTTACCCAATATACTTCAAATCACATTAAGAGATTTGAACTTCATATATACCAGATATTTGTCTTGTATATTGATTCAGAATACACTCATTTCAGAATAATTCAACAAAACATGAACATTAACAAAGAAAATATTTCGACGATAATTTTTTTTAGTTTGTATCCATAACCACTAAGTGAATGTGTGCTTACGGCAACGAGAAAACGAGACCAAAAGATCTAAACGATCAATCAAAAATTACGAGGTTGTTTTCAAGGTAATGCGCGATATTAAAATTTAAAGAGAGAAATACTTCAAATCATTATTTTTGACCTACATCCGATGATTGTTGTCAGTAATTGCTTGATGTCGTATGAATATAAGGTCAGCAAAGTTGCCCAGTTATGTATCACTATAACTTCCGAATTATAAACACAAGATTTGGAGATCTTCTCCAACGTTAATATTTATCATGCAGATTTGCGGTCTTGAGTATCGGTTCCTAAAAAAATCCAATCCGCCGATTCGCAGTTCTTTCATTATTTAATCGGGTTTATATAATAAACGGAAATTTTCCGATCATTTAAAAGGTACCGGGCATTATCGGACGATTACGTCACAATTTAAATTTAAGAGCGAGTAAATAATTCGCTTTCACCAATAAGGAAAGTTGAGTTCGTGCTTTTAAACTCAAATCATTGCTTTATATAAGATCGCGCAGTCAAATTCCTTTCCTGATAAGAGAGGTGCTTTCAAAATCACAGAAAATAACACTGACTGAAAAGGCACGATTTAAAACCAAAATTCCAATAATTGTTAAACTTCCGGATCGATTGCGACCCGGGAGAACTACGTTCGGTAATTTATTCTCCGTCGCGGAATAACTTCATTTTTAAAATAACAATTCCACTACTTAAATATGGAGGGATTCGGCTATTCAAGGGACATATTTCACCGAGGGACGAAACCGCCGGGAACGCAGCTGTTCCATCAAATGTTGTGAATACACATAAAATACTACTCACGAATAATCTCTTCCTATATCCTTGATAATTATTGTGACATTTATGTATGTTTGTATACATAGGTGAAACTCATTTTGAAAACTGTAATATCGCTGGAATCGCTTATTCTGGATATTAAATCACGGTAAAAGGAAAACATGAAGGTGACTTTCGGCTTGAAATATCATTGATGCTACTGATTATTTTCGTATCAGAGAAATTAACCTATATTACGACACTGGGGTTCTCGATTTCCTATCCTTGGATCTGCAATACTTTCAGACAGATGCACACCCTCTCATTAAACGGTAAAAATATCGACAGTCAATTACTCTTATCGAAAAAATAATTCAAACTACCTTTCAAAGCGAGCTAAATCCTAAGGATTTACAATCAGACAAGAAGTAAATATACTTAATGGAAACTTTACCTTTAAAACCCAAACTTTTGATTCGAAAACTAAGGCAAGCGAAAGAGCTTAACAGAAGTGCCTACTGAGTGATAAATAAAGAAGAAAATGGTACCAAATATCCAAAAAGTAATGTCAAACTACTTGAACGACAAACTTATGTTACACTTGCGTCATAAATCACTACTTAAAACATAAAGATGTAGATGGTTGCCTTCTATGAATGGTAAGTCCTATACCATACCAAGAAAACCATGATTGCCAGATTCCTCGAAGGTAATTCGTAATCTACTACATATAGTTGCGGTAAACTGGGTTTGGCTGTTTCGAAAGACTCAAAAATACTGTTTTCCTTCTCAATAAGTGGAAGAGGTGAAATTTAGTTTTGTAATCGAATTCGTGAGTCGGTTCAAACGGAAGACAGGTATAGCACAGCAAAAAGAGGTTTATCATTCCTCGAAGGAAAACAGTAATTTGGGGGATCATAAAGCATAATTTCAAATGACGGTCATTTCGGTGAAACGGGTCTGACCGGAGTTGTTTTGCAATTTGGATCACTCAAATAGCCGACATTCCTTTGAATCGGCGAAAGGAATAACCCTCGGAATGACTAACAGAGCAAGCAAGACCAGGAAAAGGAAGCGTGAAGAAAAATCGGAATCCAATTCATTTATTTCGAGTGTAGTTCTTCTAAATCTTTTGAGACGATTTTATCTTTGGACACAATAAGTTGACTGATAAAACAGGTTGGTCTTATGGATGTTGGGAAGGGAAATTACTTAGAATAGAAGCCGTGCGGTTGAATCCCATTGATAAACAGGTGGGAAGGGTGGAAAATTGGGAGACCCGGGTTCGGGTCCCAGTCATGTCGGTATATTTTGCACCTATTATTCCTTAGGTTGTTCTTATTCTGGGAGCTGCGCGTTACATCTATCCGTGAATAGCGTACATAGATAAAGGCGTATCGGGTTTCCAACCGGGTTGTTTCTTCATCCTGACTCCAGGGATAGGTGTCTAAAATTCGACTTTAATCAAAGAAAAAACCAGAGAATCCTTCAACCGTGAAATTCACTGCGTAATAACGAAACCATTTCCAATGGTGTGCATACTTTGATGGAAGGGAAAGCTGTGACTGGAATTTAAATTACGATGGAATTTAAATACTCATAGCCCTTCGGTCGATTGCTTGCATGCATTTACTCTATATATAGTTTACTTTATATATAGCATGCAACTAGAAGATTAATATTATGCATTTAAACAGGCTGGTCATGATGAATTCCCTACCAAGTGGAATCAATGTTTCTCCTAAATTCGCAAGATATACTACGTGATAGGTAGCGAGTCTATTATGACTCATAGATATGCGATATTTTCTAGGACATCAATTCTGAATCACTTCAATTTCTTTCCGTCCTATTGATCTTTTACGGTTTTTAGAACAATTTATTTCTAGATTCCATGTCTTGTTATGAAATAATGTATATGCACGTACCATTTTGTTTGCTTTTCAGATGTGATTTAACCTGTCTTTTCCTTAAAACTTAGTTAACTATCATTAAGTTTCGCAGGTTTTTCACACTCCCCTGCTTGTGGGTGTTTTCCTGCTGTGCTGTATCTTTTCCCAAGTTCTAACTTAGGTCTTTAAATCCACAATATAGTTTTCTTCATTGCGCTTTTTCAACCTATCTCTTTTAAACTTCATATAACGAAGGGTTGGATGTAAGAAGACACTTGATAGTCTCAATCTCGCCCCAATAAAGTCGCATTATTATTATCATCATATTGAAATCTATTCTCCGGGGTACACGGAATATTCTGGAAGGACACTATATTCCGCAAATAAACCGAATTGAAGAACTTTATGAACGATTTCCTACTGGAGGGTTTTATATTTTATATCTAATATGGTTTGAGCAGAAAGCCCTTTAGCAATAACGAGATAAAGGGAAAGGGTAAGGAATACTTGCACACTTACACACACACACTTGCACTGTGCACCTTAAAACCCAAGGATAAACAGGTATGAAAAATAACGACATTACTGGGACTTGTACCCAGGTCTCTCACTTTCCAGGCAGGTATTCCTACCACTGAACTACCATGCCGCGTTTCTTTCATAACATTTGGGTACACTTTTGTGAGCAATTCAAGTGGCGCACACAGTAGCACCAACCACCGTAAAGGTCCTCGTAGAAGTAAACATTTTCCATTGTAACAAATATTAAACTATCTTTTATGGTTGTGGCCTTATTTAAAAAGGTTATAAAATAATACTGAACTTTGCCATGCCCAAATATCTCCGAAGAGGGTCGTAATTGATATTTACGACATCCTAACTTTCAAAGAAAGGATTTCATGAGTCACTTTACGACAAAACGGAAGCATCAAAGTTGGACGACAAACGTGAACAGCTACTCCTGCCATTTCGGTGCATCACAAACCAAAAGGTGAATTGCAAAAAAAGCAATGCTTTACTTCCTCAAGCTCTCATAGGGGGGCTACGCTACTAACCAAATTGCAGTTGCTTATGACGTACCTCAATAAATGCATCGCAACGGGGGCATAAACGTGTTTTGCGGTTATACAATCAGGAGACCCCTTCCGTTAAAGATCGAAGACCCCACGATTGTGTAAACTTCATTCGAATGTCGCATATACAATGAGAAATACTCCTCGAAGCGAGGGTGACCACCAATCGACCTCCCTCCGAATCAGAGAAAGTGTATGCGTCGTGTGGTGATGGATATCAAGGTGGATTAATGTATCGGCCGAGGACCGAGCACATGTCTGTTAAAAAGAGACAAATGTGTCAGCTGATGGGAGGGAAAGCTTGGAGAGAGAGGCGTGGAAAGAGAAGTGGGTGGAGGCCTCTATTGGGAGAGGTTACGGTAAAAATAAGGAGCGGAGCGTGTACATGCGCGAGCCGTTTCCATTGGCCAAAATGTTAGCTAAACTAGACTTTTTAGCAAGTCGCGAGGTCAGGTACTTGGGGAAGACGTAAAGCCTTCCAGGCGGATAGAATGAAACTAAAATGGAAAATCTCTTAACGCTATCAAAGGATAGATTCTCGGAGAAACGACGATTGAGAATAGTAAAGGAAGATGGCTACAGATTAAATGAAATCATGTCTGACAGTTGCTCTGGTATTATAAAGCCCTAGAAAAATTCGACATAACGCCCATCTTTGTTACTCTCATTGTCAGTATTTTCAATTCAATATAAATATTTAAAGTGTTAGGGTCTGCCTAATCATCTATATTCTTTTTATTCCTAAGAATTAATACAGTACTACAAGAATTGAAAGATACAGTCTCTGGAGTAACTTTATGGAGTTATTTCATATTGATAAAATGAGAAATTCTGTTGTAAATGTATGCGAAATTTATGCGGAATGGAGTCGCGTCAATGTGGAATTTACAACAGAATTTCTCATTTCATCAATACTTCAAGAATTGTACGCAGGGTTTGAGATGTGGACTTCCCCGCGTGATTCACGAAGAGAAAACGATCGGGAAATGGAGCTGGAAATTTTTACGAATAAGCTAAGTCCGGAACTTGTGTTCAGAGCGATCCATTTCTGAAGTTAGGTCGGTAATAGAGAATGGTAATCAGTAAAAATAACATGGAGAAGTAGAATAATCATGAGTCTTCCCTATTTGGGCATGGTTGCTTGTCGTGACTTGTAAAAGGTTAACTGTAAGAGTGGTCTCTTAAGACTAAAATTTGCTTAATAATGTCGTCATTACTATTATTATTATTTATTGATGATGACGTAATAATGGGAATGGTATCAGCGTATTTACTCAATTATCCAATATCCTTAAAAACGTTTCACAAGATTAGCTTCAAATGTCCGAGAAGAAATGCGTATATTTTCACGATCACTTCGGTACACTAATCCGGAAAATCCGCATTTAAAGTTATGGTGCTTATCTGTCAAATATCTTGCAAATTGAAGCTTAAAACTTTCAACTTGATCTATATCTACATATTTACCCAGCAGACCGCCTTTCTGAGTGGGACAGGGGAGTGCACAAATTACGAAACAATTTGCCGAAGATGAAAATGAGTTTCCATAAAAACATTCTATCAAGTCGCTCTTGAGGCTTATTTCAGTACTATATACAATTTTTAATGCTAAACTGAATGTTATCCGTAAGCCGCGGTCATAGCATATTTTTATTTCTCTAGAGAAAATACAAGGGGACTAGTAAATGTTGCCAACTTCCATAAAAAGACAAACTTTCTGCTCAACAAAAGAGTATCGCAACCAAGTTTATAATTTATGCTTCCAAAACATCCGTGAAATTGCTTCTTAGCTCGCGCTGGCAAAAGTGGAACACCGAGTCTAAGGTCAAAGTCGAGCATATTGTCAACAGGTTCCTAAGCGTAAACCGAATCCCATATAGCCGTCGCGCTTGCAGAACTTCCATTTCAGTTGCGTGACGAAATACCAGTCGACAAATACAATTATTTCTCGAAGACATTAAAGGGATCGCTTTAAAAAATGTCACGCTTGTTACGTGTGAGACCCGACGTAACTTTCTCCTGATATGAAAGAGTGACTAAGGGAATTGCCGAATTAGAGGCTGCGACGTTATAGGGAAAGCCCGGGTTATGTAAGAAGAGCATGATAAACGGAATTTGAGAAAGGACAGGGTCGGTCTCCTTCCTTCTTTGGTAGAGTTAATTGACTTCTCCAAAAGTTGCATCTGCATTATTTTTTAGCAGACAATTTCGACAACATTAAGCACGCTGGTAAAGCGAATATAATAGGCCGATTAATAATCATAACTCATTACAATAAAAATTCAGCCAAAGAGCTCTCTCCAGTTGAGTAACTTCGTAAACAGGATATACACTGATGAATAAAGTGTAGTTGCTAACTAAAGCAATCATGTAATAATATTTACATTAACTTCAAGGACTCATCCAAAGGAGTTCCTTAATTGTAACGAGAAGTATCATTCCCATTTAATTGTGTAAGTATGCTAGAAAAAGAATACAATGAATATCAATGATTTAAGAAAAAGATCAACTCGATACGAGATACTTTAGCTATGAAAATCTATAAATCTAAAATCTAAAATTTAATTCTAAAACATGCTTCATGCTGTCAGGAGAGATTGTTTTTCTGTAAATTTAATTCCCTTGAATAATTTCATCCGAATATATAGGGAATTATTCTACGCCAGTACTGCATTTTATTTATTAAATAGACTTTCAAGTTAGACGATAAACATCGGATCGGAGGATGTCAAGAAGATTGTATAATTTACATTTACATTAGTACCCCTCAAGCCGCCGTATGGCGCATGGCATGTGAAGACACCGAACCTATTAGTAAGCTAGTTGATTGGTATTCCTAATACCATCAAGAAAAAGAGACAAATAACAGCTCTCCGATGTCGCTATAATCTCGCGAAATCTTTGTCGTCTGGTATCCTCACTAATAAGAATGAGAAACCTGCATTTAAATAAGTGAGAGCGAGGCAAATCCTTTACAGAATACAGTGAGATAAATCCTTTACAGAATAGTATAATTTATTTCGTCGCTCATTAATTTAAGCACCATCTCTCCAATAAAAATCAATAGATTTTGAGAAATTTCTTAGTTCCGTTAGCATTCTCTTAGACTTCAATACTGGCTACGGAATGGTCAATCGAAATTCAGTGTAAAATAAGATAGACAACACACATTTTAATATCTCATTTGTATACGAACATCATTCCAAGCCTAGAATACTGACCTGCTTCGAGTAGACCGATTAAATCGTTTTCATAGATGTCAGAGGCGCCAAGATGTAATTGCCATATTTCGAAAGTGAACGCCCACGAGGGTATGAGTAACCCCAATGTGAGCCCTTTCTTCCAAAGCCGCGTGGGCTGTCGCTTCCAAGAAGGTCGTTTATTGTCTAAGACGGAATTCCGTGAAGCTTACTTTCTATTTCCTCAGTCGGTACGATATTGTGATACTTCAGGTGAAGTTGCACAACCAAAAGTAAATCATCACTGGTGACATAACTTCAGGGTTGCCTTGAAAACGTCCCCCATTATGCTAGCGAAATCCGCGCAACATTTAAGACCTCTAACCACGGAGGACACACAGAGTATTCCTAAACAAAATCAAATTTCCTACTTCTCCATAAGAGGACAACAATCTTTTCTCTCTTTTAAACTTCTAATATGTTCTATTGCTCATCGACATCAACGATAAAGTATACCGATGAGGAGAGACAGTAAAATTGAAAACAGGGCCGGTTTTACCTATAGGCATACGGGCTGAAACCTTGGGCCTCAAAATCTAAGGGCCCTCCCGTCAAGGTTTATGATACTTTTGAAGCTGTCATTGGCTTTTGTCACATAAACCATCATAAGGTACTAGTCTCTGAAAAATCTTTTAGAAATTTTCCTTGCAACTCTGCAAATTCAGAAAAACTAATTTGGAATCGGGAGGGGCCTTACCAGTGGAATAGCATAGGGGCTCTCTTCATTTAAATCTCGCCCTGATCGAAAACCTTTCAATAGGCTATCATAAAATTTTAATGAGAATAAAGTCTGCTTAAAGGTTTAGGTACACATTGAACAAAATCACAAGAATCAGGGTTAGAAGTATTTACTTTGCACCTATAGCTGGTCCCCTGAAACCCAGGATAAACTGACCATAAAAACAACGATGTGACTGGGACTCGAACCCAGCAGAGGTTCCCTTTCCGAGCAGAGGTTCGACATCATCCGCGATTCATGGCTACATCTCTTAGTGAAAGTAAAGCTCGCTTATGAATTTGTTAGGAATTGATCGGTAATGCACTCAGCTTCCCGCTTTCGAAAACACGGTAACGCCGTGCAGAAAAGATCATCTGTAACGGGAACAATGAAAACGAGAGTATTTTCATTTCGTTTTTTATATTCGTAGAACCTCCTCTCGAGATTGAATAACTGCCGCTTTCTCCGTCGGAGGTGTTATGCGACCGAGTGCCTCACACGTCGCCTTTCGCCGTTGGAATCCAGCATCGCTCCAGCTGGCGAGGGTACCGCGTGGGAAATGCAAAAAAATAACCAAATGACCATAATAGGTGTCACACGATCTGAGAGAAAAGATTCGAAAGTAGGGAAGAGCAGCGGATGGGCAGAAAATGCTGATGTGTATCCAGAGCTGAGGGAAGGATCGAAGTGCATTTTCTTAATTGTGCGGAGTTCGTCAAATAGTAACTATGGAAGCAAAAATTATACTTGAAGACAAATATAAATAATACGTCTACCTTTGCCACAAATTCTGTGGTAAAGATAGAAGTATTATTTCTATTTGTCTTCAAGATGGAGGGCTACCACAAAGTCGAGATTCTATTTTATATTGGATATTATATTATGTTATATTGTATTCTGTATTATATTATACTGGATTTTATAAACTATATCACTGATATTTTACTTTGACTCAAATGCAAGAAAAGGCACCCAACCAGTTACTATTTGTATAGAGGTTTAAAAATGTATTGTGTAACTTTTCCTTTGTGACACTTAAATGCCGATTTTGGAATAGTTTGCGAATTAAAAAAGAAAAGAAGTAATGCTAAATGTTGATTATTTCTGAAGACAACGAAGAAGAGAACCATATGATTATTTAACTCAATTTAGCGACTATATCAGTAAGTGGCTGCACACCAACACCTCAGGGTTGACAACTTAAGAGTAAGAAGGTCAATAAATGGTTATCAGAGGTGATTCTACAGTGATCGAAGCTATATCGCAATGATTTCCCACTAAAAGTAACGTTTAAAAGTAAAGTTTAAAGTAACTCTCCTGGTTAGAAAGATTATTTATTATCGATAAGAATGAAAAACAGCTCTTATTTCATTATATTAATACAAATTCGTATCACTTTGTCTCAAAAAGCAATAGCTATACAGTTCATTCATCAAATGGAATGCTTAAGAAGAGAATCCTGAAACCCCTACCTATCTTTTCCTACTGATGCACCAAAACTATTCCTATTTTACAATACGGCTTAGCAGGCGAATAAAATATAAATAACATCTCTTGTGTTATTTAAATTTTTCAAAAAACGCGAAATTTTGCGGGTAACTGGTTACATAATCCCAGCGACCTTTTTCATCGCTTGTAATCACTTGATCACCCTTTCGCGTTCGAAGAAGAACCGAACCCGAGCGATGAAAACGATCTGAATTCTGTTAAATTGCATCTTTTACTTTCTATGATTTTTTACTTGGAAGAGAGGAGCTTTGCGAAGTGGAAACAGACGTTAAGATAAGCACAGACGGCAGGAAGTGTCGCGCCAACATCACTTTCTCCAGGAGAGAAGCAAAAGCGCGGCTTTGAATTATAATGCGGCTCCTCGCCATCTCATGAGATCGTTTCTTTCATTTTATATGCTTTTCCTCCCGTAGAAAATAAACGAAATTGATCGAGGACATTCATGCAATCCTTTTCACCGGAAAGAAATTCAATTTTTACTTTTAAAATACGGCCTCATATAACGAGGGAAATTTACGTTTAATTTCCGTATCTAATTCCCAATGCCGAGATCACCTTGTGACAACGGGTTAACTCACTTTTCAATTTTCATCGAAATTGATCGGGGGATTGTCTACAAATTGAAATTTTTAAACGAACTTCTTGAAGGACGAGAACGAAGTATATTCTCCACCGAGTAGCTTCTATGGAATCGAAGTCATAGACAAGGAGTTGAGATATTCAACTATTATTAGTACTGCCATAACAGGAGAGAATATTTTATACTAGAATGAACAGGTATGCGAAACGGGTGGCTATCCCTCAAAGTCGAGCGTTAACACTACATTTCCGGGAAAATCGGCTTCCTACAGAAAATCGCCAACATTGCGAAACACAATCCCATTATGAGCTCTCTTGTTCACCGATGTGCTTCCGGTAGAGGAGGCTAGGACGAGTTCCAAATAAATAGGTCTGCTTATGAAATTTTTAAAGAAAAACTCATAATAAGTTGATATTTCTGACTTCACTAGTACTAATTATAGGCATAGTGAATACCCCACAATATCCACACAGAACTAAATGGTAGTATAGTATTGCTAATAACATAAAGACCAAAGAGAAGGCAACGTCTGAAAATTTTACCGAAAAATTCAAAGCTTCGGGAGAGTAAAATATAAAATATTTTATCCGAGGACGTCAGCGTCTATGACAACGTAAATATCCGAAGAGCAGTTATTCAAATCATACACTCTCTCCTGGATATCGGCTGTCAAACGGATTATCAGAAATAATTATGTTCTATCTGTAACAGTTGGAGGAAAGGAAGCTCATTGTATTGTATTGTACTTCTGTTTAAAACAGCTACTTCTAGGAATTTCTTTCCAATCAAATCAATAATACGTAAGAGGTCACATGTGTCGATATTCTAATGAATTTCACGTTATATGGGAATCTCTAGAAGATAAAAGATTTCAACAAAGGATAAATTTACTAAATGATATTACATACATTCGTAGAAGATGTAGCCGATATGATGCGTCCTCCATGTTACATAGGCCGTTCTGATTCTGAGAGGAAAATCAGAGAGATATACGCTAGAACGAATCGATTCAAAAATTCATTTTTCCCGCGAATTTTACGCGAAAGTAATCGATTAGGGAAGTATAGTCATGATGCAAGCACCCCCTGCCACACGCGAAATGTGGCTTGCAGGGTATATATGTAGATGTACTCTTGTGTAGATGTTATACGTCATTCCCATCGAGAATGCTGAATCGAGAATTAATTTTGTTATCCTTTTTTGATTTAAAAGACGTGAAATTCTGTGAATTGTAAGCTGAAATTTATCGACTGTTATTCTCCGTCAGCGACGAAGGCATTTCCCAGCACGAAAGCTCATGATGTTGCCAAATTAGCCGCGTACTAATCCTATCCAGTTTCAATAATCCATCCAATAACGAAGACTTACAGCAATCAAAATTCAAGATGTGAGTGAAGAAATTAACATTATCTTTCGAAAAGGGAAAATTAATCGGTTTTGGAAGCTCGAACCACGAGTAATTTCAACGTGGTGATTCACCGAAGAAACGATTCCGTACAATCCATTGCAGAATAATTAAGCTCTATATGGCATACTTTAAAGCATAGAAATTCCTAATTAGTTCATCATTTTTCAAGGAAGATACGTGACATAAATTCAAAATCTCGATGGATAAAAAATTAATCTTCCTCTCTCAAAATTACATAAAATATAGTCAAGAGTAAGACAAAGCTGTGCTTTTGAAAATCATTTCACAATTTCTATTGCCTAATTTTCTGGAGAATCATCGTTGTATAATAATTTTAGGTCAAGAATACGCAAATTTAAAAAATGGGGGATGCAGAATAGTCCGTTAAAGTAAAGCAAAAGACATACTCGTGAAAAATTGTGCTTTTTTAACACCTGTAATATTCAATAGTAATATTTAATACTCGTATTATGTGATAACTGAATTGTATGACACCTGTAAATCGTATTATTTATTGGATTGTTTTTATATGTAACAAATTACGCCTAATGAATAACTTATGAGGATTGCGGATATCAAATATGAGGACTGCGCTACTTCCAGTAAGAAAAGTGGCAGTAGAGAGCCTCCATCAAAAATAGAGGCACGATTTTAGAAAAACCGACAGATAATGCTTTGGTACTCACTCTTAAGGGCCCATAATTCGCGATCGGCGATCCCTCTCCACACCTCTGACAGTTCCGCGATGCACGCATCCTCTGGCTTCCCGACGTCAATGGTGCCCAAGGAATCCCTCATCCTCTCAGCAGCCGCCTTGGCCACTCCAAACAACATCGGTAACCCATCCTCAATGGTGGCCAATGGTGCTCGGTATGAAGAGTAGACACCGGCAGTTCCGTTGGACAGAGCCGGGTTGGCCACCGCAGAAGCACCCACGGCCAGGCATAGCACCGCCAGGGCAAAACAAGGTCTGGTACCCATCGCGCAATGATCTCAGCTAATCCTTGAAACGATACCTCTCAGGCCGACGATTTGAATTTCTGATTAAATATCCGATAAACTATCTCTCTTCAAAACGAAAACTATCCAGAATATATCCCTAGGAGGCTAAAGTATACTTTGAAGTACTAGCATCATTCACAATATAGCATTGAGCAAATGAAGCGTCCGGTCTTCGAAATCCTAGCAATCTCGTCGTCTAAATTAGAGGAAGACGCTTGGTTTTCAGAAAATTCTGCGCCTAAGTCTCGTTCATCTTTCCTGGATGGCCCTTCCCTTTCCTTCGCTGCTGTTCCTGCGCGACTGAATGAATGGAAGAAGAATACCCCCTTCGCGGTGGATGACTTTCCTCCCTGTTGATTTCGCGAAGACTCCCTCCAGTCTCAGACGATCCAATTAGCGTGTGTGTGATCCAGGCGTTGATCTCACCGAAGTCACCTCCACTCGTAGTTTTCACTCCTCTCTGATCCCTCGGAGGAATAACTGGTTTTCCGCGCAAAGGACCGAGTTCCGGATGCGAACGTCCGGTTATGAGGATCCGTAACTTTCAAAAGATCAGCCGGCCGCAATCGCGAGGCAAAAACTTTCCTTCCGATGGCTTTTGCGCACGAACGGACCCGATGTAACCCGATCCTCCCTTGCTCTTTTCCGCTCCTTTGAAAAGTTGCGATGTGCGAATTACCGCTGCTGAGGTGTGGGAGAGGAGTATGCGCCAACTTGGGTGTCGTCAGCGACTCGGTGAGGACTGGCCGGTGCTGATCTGGCGGAACAGAATGGAAGGAGAGGAGTTACAGGTTGCAAAGGGCGAGAAAAACTTGATCGTACCGTCTCGGAGCTTCGCTTGATAAATATGTGATTCTCAGAATGTTTGGATTGCAACTTTTTCCGCTCGCAAAGTAACTTTGAAGAGCGAACGAAAAGGGTACTGCGCAAGCTTAGACGATTACGTACAAATTAAGATGAATAAAAATGCTCGATACCGTTCGCTTGTTTTACATTATTAATACTTAGATGGTAATATATATGACTTGAAGCTACAACTTACATCTTTCTGGAGTTCTAAATCAACCACGTCATTTTACACGACGCATCGAAACCCGTTTGCAGAAGGTTAGGTTAGCCAAAGCCGGCTATCATATTAAGCTAATATAAGAGCAGTCAGAACTCAGCTTTAAAATACACAGTTAAGTCTTTCCTTTATTCGAAAAAGATTGAGATTGAAAAGTCACCTCTTTCATCTAACCAGGGCCCTCTTCAGACGGGACTGAAGGAACTGAAGCACTTACTTAGGGCTAAGAGCCGGAGCAATACACGGACAGCAAGGGTATCAAAGATATACGTAGCTTCCGGGCAGCCGATGGTCTGAAGCCGGGCTTTCCAGCAAGTTATATTTTCCGAGAAATAACACTTTTGCACTAAACGACGGTTGCAGAGACTCCTTATGCAACCTCGGCAAATCCAAATAATTTGCGCACGTTCTTTCTATTTAAAGCTACGTGGTAAAGTTCAGTTTGTTACAGTGAACTCTCGAACAAAAGTTTTCCTTCAGAGGAAATTGAAAATGAAAGGGAGAAAATGCATGATCCATAAATTAATACCCAGATTTTTTATAACCAGAGGGCTTGAATTATAACAAAAAAAATGATTAAAACAGGTTAGATTTTGTCATACCACAACAAAAAGAGCTATCCGGAGTTATGTCATGTTTTCCGATGAAATTTTCTAGGAAATGAGCGAGAAAAATAGATAAAATATTTACGTCACTATACAGGAAACCTATCCACTATTTTTATGCTAAAAGAGGGGAGTTTAATAACCGTTAAAGAATTTCTCTCAATTGTATAGCTCCCCCTGGCTTTCTTTGGGCGAAAATTCAAAGAAGAAAGCTTTCCTTTTCATCCACAGCAAGAAATTTTGCATACATAACGGAAGTGGAAGGGAAACACCGGAGAAGAGCGAACTACATTGTTTCACTGCAAAGTGATTTGAAAAAATCTTCTAAATCAACTCGTTTAGAAGGGAAATGATCGCAAACAAAAGTTTCCCTGGATGAATTTCTCTTGTTCAACGAGACACACTTTGAAATGAAAGGGAAATCCCTCTTAGCAAGCCACCGCTGTTCCGCATGTAAAAAGGCATTCATTAACTCCTCGGCCTATTGTCATTCGTAATATGCACAGCTACGTATGAACTTTCGTAGTAACACAATCACGAATTTGTATGCTCAAATCGTTCCTCTTTCGTGCCCACTAGAAGTCGATCAGGACTTCTAAAAACATCATTCATTTCACTTGAAAATAAATTCACATTGAAATAAAGGGAACTATTATCATTTAAATTGGGGCAAGAATTACGTATTTTACAGAGTACGGCGTATAGAAATTACACAATGAGGTTTTTAGCAGGTATGCAACTGATTTCGATAACAGAATCAATAGTTAGTTTAAACAAACGTGTTAATTTATACAGTATAATTTCACTGACTGCATTTTTCCAACAAGTAGAAGAAATAAAATTAAAAATTGCTCATAAATAACCATCGAATATAATGAGACATGGGATGAATACTTTTTCATTCTGTGGAAGATCGTATTTTTATTCCAACAAATTTTTTCTCGCGGTCACATAATAATGTTGAAATTATTATTACTCTCTATTACGGAAACAATGAAATAGTTGCACACATGTATATATTTTAAAAATATATCAAATAGTTTTATGCGATTCATAGTCGTTCGTAAACCCTGGGCTAAGTATATGAAAGATTTCATTTTACACTAAATTACTAATCGCTTAGCCATTGGTAAATGCAACAACCAATTGAATAAAATAACTCCCTGGATTTACGTGTTAGTCATAAACGAAATGTACGAGGCAAGACTCTCTTGTAAAATTTATTATTATCATGTTGAGGCAACGAATCCTGGAAAATTTTACGGATTGTTTACAGAAAAAGATGCTACGTGACAAGTTATTTTCATCCTTATATTTCGACAAGTATACATCCTTTAAATCGATTTCCAGATTTCGTCGTCGTATCACGGAAAATTCAGTTTTCACCAGGATAAAATATAAAAATAGAAACCTTCGTGAATTACAGGAATTACGGATTGTTAATTTTATTGGGGCTTTCAACAGAAAGAATTCATACAGATGGAACTGTTTGAGTTGAACTTTACTTTGAGCGAAAATTGAAAATGATGGGAAAACTCACCCGATACTGTACACAGTTTTTCGCTAGAAATCTCGGTTTCGAAAAGAATATTGATTCCGCCTTAACAGTAAAGAAAACGAAGATAACAAGAGAGAATTCCTAATCTCACACCCCTTCCGTAACCACGCAAGGGTTCTTCTCCCTTACCTGCGTTCACGCGAAGCAATCCTACTCCCGCGACAACAACACCGCGAATGAGCTCCTCCTTTTTGGTCCACGGGATAATACGGACGATACCAAGTCCCGCTGACGGCGATTGCAAAACTCGAGGGAGTTTTTGTGTGGCGCACCAACTCCCTCTGCCGGACAGCAGACGAAGCGGGAGAAACGGGGAAGTTGAGGAGCGGGCGGCGGCGATGCAGCGCGTGCGGTTCACACGTGGGGACGCACATCCGAAAAAGTTTGACAAAAAGTATGCGTGGGCGAGGCCCACTTTGGCGCCTTCGGAGACTGATTGAATGGGTAATGACCTAGTGGAGAAAAAGAAAAGATCGCATTCGTGTGCCCACACCTCCCCTCTTCAACTCTGCAGATCCTTTCTCCTTCACTTACCTTCACATTACTTTCCTCAATCAGACTTTCGCTTTCGAACCTCTTCATCTGTGCCTTTATCCTTTCTTCTGTCCTCTACCATTATATCGACATTTCATTTGAAATAAAATCAATCGAAGATGGCTTCACTGCAAGGAAATCTGTGGTAAGGAATATTAAAGGAACACACTGCCATTTATACACCTCTATATTCAGGGTTTATTGAAAACACCGCGGATCGGCTATCATCATCGGTTACCATAACCCAAACTCCGCGGTAATACGCTACATAGTTATTTGATTACGAAACAGCACTAATATGAAGAGACAATCTGTATATGAAATTTAAGTCACTCATCGCACTGAAACGAGAAACGAATCAAGCATACATGCAATATGGCGATCAAAGATTATTTATTTATTGAGTTATTGGATTCTCACCAAGATCTTTCTTGTGCTGCGTCAGTTCACCATGATGGACCGATAAAGAAAAGCTTCCTTGTAATTCTGCGATCAGAGTTCATCAAGGCAAACAGACATTCTGGAAACGAGAAATATCCTATGACCTATAGTACTTGGAGGCCAAGATAATGAAATTCCTCTTCCATAATGTTTTAACTACAATATGCACATTCGATAAACACAACTAAAATTGTGTCGCTATTTTTCACACTTGTTATTCCTTTGGGATTTCCGTAGGTTTTCAGCCTAATAAGATACCTTCCTTTCCTTTAATCCTTACAACTAAAATTGTTTAAATCGACTCAAGAAAAATCGTTTTTGAACGCCTAGGAAATGTTTAAGGCCTGGTATCATACTTAAGATGAACTTTAACTACTGTTCAATTTAGAGCCCAGTATGATAATGGTTTGATGGAGTTAAAGTGAAGATTGTAGTTAATCTCCTCTACATATATAATAGATTAGCATAATAATAATCTTCACTTTAACTCTATCAAACCATTATCATACTGGGCCTAAAGTGAACATCAGTTAAAGCCCATTTTCAGTATATACTATTATACCAGCCATAAGACTAAAACTATAAACTTGTGGTGAAGTGGGTATTTAAGTGGATTGTTAAATGTATATACTGTTGTAGATGTGATGTATCTGCTGTAGAATAATTTATTTGTATATCATAAATTGTGAATTTGTAATCATGCGTAATCAGTATGTGAGTCTTACCTTTTTAAATTGTAAAAATGAAATCCTGTTCAATTGTATTATGGAACTGTATCTGTTTAAAACTTCAGTTAGTAAAGGAATAACAAGTGTGAAAAATAGCGACACGACTGGGACTCGAACCCAGGTCTCCCACTTTCCGGGCAGGTATTCTAAGCATTCCCTTAACAGTGTGAGAGAGACGCGGCACGGTAGTTCAGTGGTTAGAATACCTGCCCGGAAAGTGGGAGACCTGGGTTCGAGTCCCAGTCGTGTCGCTATTTTTCACACTTGTTATTCCTTTGGGATTTTCGTAGGTTTTACAACCTACTAAGTTACCTTCCTTTCCTTTATCCTTCAGTTAGTAAGTTTGTAAAATATTGTAGTTAGTAGACGTGGTGATTATTGATAAAAGTTTTTATTTTTGTATGTAGAACTTATGTGTTAGTTGTAGAATGTGGATAATGTAACGTCGCCACCTGGCCCAGTGTCATCTTGCGGCAGAATTGTACAATAATAATAACAAAGATGAAGAGTCGATACATTTTCGATAAGCAATACGAACCTAAGCGCCACACCCATTGAGCAAGACTAATTTGGTCTTTCATTTCCTTCTTCCAAACTGCTATTTTTCCTCTTCATCCATTCTGATTTTACTTTCATTAAAATAATCAGTCCTTCCTTAAAAATAAACAGGACGCTTTACCGTTACAGTCTTGTGGCATTGTCGAAACTACGATGATTTTGTAACTAATTATGTCATAGCTCATTTTCCAAGAAATCAATTAACAGCAATTTTTCTTCTGCAAAGAATGCATTTCATTAATTTTCTCGCTCTCATCAATGACAGGCAAATAGAAAGTCATCAAAATGATGCGATATTGATGGTTAATAAATTACGAATTAGAAAACGGAACCAAATGAGATGTGAACATTCCTGAAGGTTATAACTATCGTATTAACTTAACTTAGGCATACTTGACAAGAGCACGTATTTCATAAACTCGTTGTTATATAAATCTTGACGGAATTGATAATCGAAGAAAGAGCTTCGTCCACGACTCCTTGAAACAATCGCACAATTTCTTCCGAGTCTTTTTGAAATTGAAAGCTAAAAGGTTTCAGTGGTCATCATTTAGTGCATGAATTATTTCAGTTATAATTTATGGCAAACTTTTCTCTATGTCGGACAGATTATTCCCTATTCTGATGAGCATGTAGATATGCCATCAACCTTGAACACACGAACTCGAGTCCCGCAATTCTTTTTCCATAAATCCTCATTAATTTAAACCGATGAATTACGAAAAAATAGCGAGTTTTGCGGAAATAATTCCGCTTATTTCCGCATCTTACGCTTCCCTGCAACTAAAGTTGATTTCTCGCGGTATCGAGGAAAAACGTTGGACCGGAAGTTTGGTGCGATTTCATTGCTCGACAACGCTCACGTGGCATGCACGCAAAGATGCAATGTAACTTAGTTACGCACTAAAGATAAATACAAATTTGAAACCATGAGCTAAAGAGTTAGAGAATACCTAACAGTCATAAATCGACGTGACATATGAAAGCAGCTCTTACAGATTTTCTAGCTCAGCGAACACATTTGCATGCTTAACAATCTAAATTCTTCGATGAAGGGTATCCGAATGCAGAGAAAATGCAAAATATTTCCAACATATCCATTGCCGATTCTTGATAGTCAGTGGCACTCTAGGATTTTTAGGATTCATTCTCAGAAATTAGTATGGACATTAAAGATTTGTCTACGGATAACAATGTCATCAACAAATAAGAAGGAAGTTAATGGATAGTAACAATATTACTCATGTTTTATTAAAGCGAATTTTAGTCTGATGAGACCACTCTTACAATTAACCTAGTAAATACGACCACTAACAACCTCGCCTTGACAAGGATACGAACCAGAGACCTCGGGATTGCTATGCTAGCTCGCTAACCACTGCGCCACCGACGCCGGAAAACCGTGTCTTGTTGACAAAAACCCATTGTCGTGGGGTGTCGTGAATGCATGTCGTGAAGTTGGGAAAAGTTGTGATGATGACCCAAGTAACCTTCGGGAGACTTTATTGACAGACGTCACTGTGAGACAATAATAGATAATTGTGTTTATGAAACTATTTGAAAATAGCCATGAGGCATTGTGGGCGATAACAAGGATTTTGAATCAATCCACCAGCAAAACACTTGAAGAATATAGATGAATGGTGTATATATGTCTGATATAGAGGAATGGTATATGTATGTCTGATAAAGAGCGTTCCCGTTGGATACTATTAAGATTTTAGCTAAAAGGTTCCGTCTATTTCTTTCCGAACGCCGTTTGAGAATCAAACCAGATTTATCAGCCTTTCTCTTTCATCCTCTACTAACACTTTCTCTCGTTTTGCATCCTCCTTCGGTCTCATAAATTTTCTTCTTGAAAGCCAAACGTAAAATTTTTATTTGTGAGCAGTAGGAAAATATTAGAAACCTTCGGACAGTGGAGAAATCAAGCAGCCCCAAAAACGCCATCGTGCCACTCAGATATGAAGAGTATAGGTACTTCCATCTTCCATTGTTCGATTAATACCTAATCAGTCACGTCATCAAACATAAGTATAGTCTACTGCGTGACCTCTGATCTGTTTTCATATTAGTTTGTCCCCTCTGAAGATCGAAGTAAAGTCTCAATTCCTGAAAAAAAACAATCTTTTATTGTCGTGATTTTCTTGCCGTGAGAACCGCCTTCCCGGGATTTTACGAAGAGAAAGTAGTTGTCCTAGCGTAAGCTAATTTTTTTGGGATATCGCAAGGTTTTGACGACCGTTGAGTTAACTGGTCTTTCCGATTCGACGTTACGCAATGGAAAGTTTTAAATTTGATTTGATTACACCCTCTCTCTGTTTATCTTTCTCTACATCGTTTTTTTTTACTTCCGTCTATTTTTTAGAATTGATCCTGATCTACCTCCTTCCCCTAGTGTTTAGGAGCGTTAATTGCTATAATTATCAGCTTGCGATTTCGATGAATCTAAATTGTTAGATCTCTTTGAATTGTTAGTCGCGAAAAATGTAGCTCTTTGTAGTATCCTGAAACACTATATACCAGACAACCTGTATATACAAGTGGTATTAATACCTTTTCAAGGAAGTGGCAAATTTTTATGAAAAATTATATCCGTTTATTAAAATTACCGTTTTTAAGTTACTGTGGTTGATGGAAAACTATATATTTATATTCTGTATTAGTGTATGAAAGGATTCAGAGGAAGTGGTGTATTGTGGTATAGTGTATATTTGAGTGGATTGTTAAATGTACATGCTGTTGTAGATGTGATACATCTGTTGTAGAATAAAATAGTTGCATATCATAAATTGTGAATTTGTAATAATATGTAATTTTAATATGTAAGTCATAGCTCTTTAAGTTGTAAAAATGAAATCACGTTCAATTGCATTATGGAATTGTATCTGTTAAAATTGCAATTAGTAAGTTTGTAAAATATTGTAATTAGTGGACGTGGTGATTATTGACAAAAGTATATATTTTACATGTAGAACTTAAGTGTTAGTTGTAGAATATGAATAATGTAAAGTTGCCACTAGTGTTATCCTGCGGCAGAATTGTACAATAATAATACTATGATAACATAAAAATTAACTCTAACTAAACAAACATTTTTGAGCTATTACACACGATCGCATTTTACTTTTGAGGCATAATTATTCAAATCTTAATTGAAACTCTCTGATAAAGATGATAGCTTTTTGGTAGAACATACTTCCTAATTGCTAAAGATATGGGCATTCGGGAAAGATAGAATAGGACAAGCATTGATAAGCAATAACCAGCATTAATAACCAATGTTGGTAACTTTCTTTCACAGCAGCTGTATAAGGAAATTATCTAACGATATTTTAATCGCATAATACTCATTTGTTAAGGGAATGTGCTACATATTATCATTTAAATGCATGCTTTCAATAACATTATTCTGCTAATATTTTAAACAGATTTTATATATACTTGCCAGTTTTATATTCAAGTCAGGTAGTAAAAACAGCATCACGGTCTTGCTATATCTCAATCCCCTAAACCATAACTAAAAGCTAACTGAGACCTTGCGAGGGAATGAGGTTTACTGGGCAAGATGAGGAGTAAGGTCGTTCGCCCTTGTATTCCTCTCCGAGTCGGAATGCTGTAAAAAAAATTCCGCATGAAATGACCCCATGAATGTAACTTTTCATAAGATTCAAAAAGAAGTGACCAAAATGAATGCAGAATTACCCATGCACCTCTTCCCTGTTATCACAGCCATGATTAAGACCGAGGCAAAAGTAAATAAAAGGTACAATTTCCTCTCCAGTATCTCTTTCCGACAGATAAATGAAAAATATTACATTCATCAATAGAATTATTATTATCGGGAACTATGCACAAATATCAGGGAAACTAACAGTGAGGAAATTAGCATATTTATACCATACATGTATCATTAGGTATGTACATATAAATATATCTTCATATATTATATNGAGGGTGAAAGAAGGACTGTCGTGGAAACCGGGGAAAATCCGGCAGGGCAAACAGGGTAAGAGGTGTCTCCTTAATCTCGCACCTCAAGAAAGATATCAATCACTGTTGGAGGGAATCATCTACGAACGTGCACGGACCTCCCAGACCCATAGTTCCCAATTTACTGAATCGCACGTGAATGTGGAGTCCCTGTGGGCTCGTTGGAGCGACTTCGCGGCCCTGTTCGGAGAATCGAACTGTAGCTGTAACCTCCTCAATCCTCATCTCGAAGACGTCACTTTCATTATGCTTTGATCGGAGTGGTCATCTTCACCTTGCCAGAGGAGGCGTCACTATCTACGTCAGAGGGGGCCTCGGAGTGGTAGACACCATCCAACTTTTTACCAACTAGGTAAGTATAACCTTTGAGTAGCACCGAATCACTGGAGGCTTTTAGAATGAGTTCCTTACGGAAAAATGATTGATACTTGTCTAACCGTTGAGACCACAAGGCCTTTGTTTATGCAAAATTTGTATCTGAAAATCGGAGTTTGGCAACCATGGAATGTTACATCTATTTTCTTTGCAGCTTTCATTTTCCACGAAATTTTCCATATATGAAAATATTCTTCTCATCCTTTTCACGATTAACTTATTTACAGTCATTAAATTTCATCTTCTTACCTCCCAGACATTCTTCACCTGTCTTTTAAAAGTTTATTGAAGTATATCGTAGTTAGGTACCCACGTATCTCCTATATTACTAAGATACGAATTTTCATAAACCGCAAGCGTCATTGACTTGGCTCTTCTTTGTCCTGTGACCCCAACAGGAAACCCTTTCGAAAAGTGAATTGTCTACCATAGCTATCTTAGGCTTGATCCTACAAGGCCCAGAATTTAATGAGATTATTCTTAGAAACTGTACAGCATAGGAAATCAGAAGGATTAATAACTGCGGAAAAATAGATGCTATGCTTGGAAGTTTTTCAATGATTATCCGTAAATTTGTATGCAGTTAATTCATTATTATCCCGTAGTGACATTAGAGAACATTGTTCCAGGTTTTGCCGAGAACATTTATTAAACAAATTACTACAAATAAACGGATTACTAACTAGATATTGGAGAGGCTAGTGACGGCAACCATGGCCGACCGACTGAAGATCGGTCAGACGGGCGAGCAGATGAAGTGCTCTCGTCAAGTCATCGGTGGGCTGAAGGCCCAGAGTCCCAGCTGTGCCTTCCTTATAAGCCATTTCGGAATGTTCAAAGGACACCCCCAAAACAGAAAAGGGTGAGGGATGCAAGAGTCAGTGCGGGATGCATCATCGGGGTCTCATCCGCGAACTGACTCTGAATCATCCCTCGCCCTCTGTTCTTCCGCCATAACTATACATAGAAAGCGAAACCAAATAAAAAGTAAATTAATTATTATATATACGAAAGATTGAAGTTGTGAGAAATAAAACTCTTCGGCTGAAGGCTTACGGAGAAAAACCCACGACACAGAAAAACAAAAAAATAAACCTTTTAAGATTCAATATGACAGTTCAAGATGAAGGAATGCACTGATTTTCAATTTCAGAAAGGTATTTAAATATTGACCGTTTGAAAGAGGAGGGTGATTTCTCTGTAACGTTATTATGTGGAATTGTATTCCACGATCTGACACCATGAATAAGGAAGGATTTGCTACCTATGTCAGTTCTGTGGCGATGTATCGCTAGTTTGTTGTTGGAGCGTGTTGCTAGACTATGCAAAGAATTTAAAATGTGGAAATGTGGACCGGTATAAAGGAGAATTTCCCCGTAAGATTTCGTGGACAAGAGACAAGGGCATATGGAAAAAGACAAGGTACAGAGGAATATGCACCAACGCCATTTCTAGAAAAATATATTGCAGAAAAGAACGCAGATTTATAGAATCGAATTTAGTGCATATTCAAAGAACTAGAATTAAGAATACAGTCTTCTTTTAATCGCAATATGTAATGACATTTATATATATGAGATGTACGCAGATAATGCGTGAAGTATACATATTATATGTATGATATATCTCTCACTACGTACATACATATTTATATATACATGAAGAAATGTGAGAAATGCTTAAAGCGAGCTTAAATTTTAAAAGCTGTCATTCTCAAGAAATTAAAGAAGATGAGAACAGTAATAATGGAGTCGAAAGATAATAATTGGTGCAACGTAGGAATAAGAAAGATGTGATAGTGCATTTCTCAGGCTGTCCTATATGATCTATTAAAGGAATAATGAAAGTGTGAAAAATAGCGACATGACTGGGACTCAAGCTCATGTCTCTCACTTTCCGGGCAGGTATTCTAACCACTGAACTACCATGCCGTGTCTCTTCCACGCTGTTAAGGGAATGCTTTTGTGAATTTGCCTTTCCGCTATTTTTCACACTTGTTATTCCTTGGGATTTAGCCGCACAACTTCATTGTGCAAAATTTAACACCTTTACCTCAGTCCTTATGATTTATTAAAGATTATGATACAAAACTAGACTTAGTCCACGATAAAGAAAAACCACCTTCGAGATGGTCACCTCATCACCTGGCTCTATCTAAGGCCAGAGGATGAAGTGACCACTTCGAAACCGGTCGCACTGTGTTTTTCTCTATCATGAACTAAGTCTAGTTTTGTATCACAATCTTTAAGAAATAAGAGATGGAGAGATAATGGAGATGTTCCATCAAATATTGCTTGATTTGTTTTGTTTCACCTTTATGATATACCGAAGAAACTGATACACTCCTAGATTCCAAGACTCCTTGAATATAAGAAAGCATTTTATGACTACTTTTGATGAACTATCGTTAATAACTCTTCGTTCATAGAAATTTAGATGAATGGATGCATACGAAAACCTTTCCATATGTGTGATTGTTTACCGTGACTCAATTCATAATAATGGAAGTCAATTACAGAAGCTTCCTTTCTCCTATTCCAATTAAACTATTTGCAATGCCGATAAATATCCTATTTATTTCATCATCCTTAGAAAAAACGGACATATTTTTGTTAAGATATTTCGGAGGAAGTTCAAATTATTTGTGACTTGAAGGTTTGAAATTTGAAAAGATGCGAAGTAACGTATCCGTTTTCGGCAAATGTGTTAAACTATCGACTCTGCTTTAAAATAATTTCAATTATATTGAGGTACGATGCTTAAAATAAACTGTAATTTATTTTTATAACACAAAATGGGAGAGAAATATGCAGAATCGTGATCGAGATACGAGGTGCGTTCAAGTTTTAAGGTCTCCAGATTTTCTTAATCAGCATTGAGATAGAGCAAAAAGACGTGGTTGCTTTTAAACGATGCGGTCCGAAGGTTTTAGGTTGATATCTATTTTTTAATTTTTAACAACGATTGCAGCACTATACCGTGCGTTAGAAATTTTTATATTATATATTACTAGCATAATTAAAGAGTTATTTATCTCAGCAAAGAACTAGAAAAAATAATATAAAGAATAACATACCCGATGATAAAATGTCTCGAGAACCACTAAGGCGTGATTTATTAATTTAGATAATGGATACGTTGTATTACCGAATGTGTAGTGCTACGTATATGTATTATTATTGTTCCTAAAATACATAATTTCATTCATAAAAATTGACATAATAATAAAGGCAAATCAGATTTTAAAAACAAACGTAAAAAGTTGTCTTTAGGTGATCAATTATTGTGTGGTCGATGCAAGTTATATTTTTCAGGTAATTGTATTATTCTTCACGTTTTTTTGTTTTGATATTTCGTTGTTTTGCGTTTATATTCAGATTTTTCCAACTTTTACATTGTAAGCCGATCACGGGCAGGAGTTATTTTTTGTCGTAATTGTATCACTGTTAATTTTGTGTTCTTTTGTCGTATTTAAGTGGTATCATCTTATCTGTATGCATGAGTAGCACCTCCTGACGAGCCAAACTTGGCCTAGGAAAACAATATAGTCACTATACCCACAATAATGTTTAATGTTCAGAGGTAAAATTTGTATTCTTTTTTAAATAATTCGAATAGTATCGGAATGTATGATTGAAATGAATATGAATATGCACGTATATAAGTGTGTTATTAATTTGGTCTAAATCGAAAAAGAATAAATTGAAAATTGTATTGTTATTAGTTATCGCATTCAATCATTAGCCATTCGGTTTTTCAATACCCTTTATTTTCCTACGAAACATATCTCGCGCTGAATTTTGTCTTGCGCTCCAGAATTAAAACAATACGTCACTAAATGTCTCCATGTCAGAAGAGGTGAGGTGATGACATTCCAAACCAATCTTCGTGCATAAAAAAATGGGGAATCGATCAATACAGTTGAAGATTAAATGACAATGACTGAACTGCGCAGTTAGAAGCCACGCGGGTAATTTGATAACTTTCAACAGTTAACACGTAATCATCTTTGCTTATATGGATATTATTTCGGTCTCTCCGCTTTCTTTCATTTCAGCTGAATCATCTCATATCATTTTACTCAGTACCATAGACTTTGTTTACTCTGGCTTTCCAGGGTTTGGATTTGCATTTAGTATATTTCCCCTCAAATAAGACCAAAAAGTGTTGTCTCTCTCAAGTTTGCTTTGTATAGAGATATTCATATTATGTCAAGGGAACTATTCCGTGGCCAAAATAAAATACAAACCAAATAAAAGGAAAAACTGATCCAATTTACGGTTTTGTAACCGTTTCTACTCTTAATGAACTAAATTTATTTATTTGTTTATTTATTTATCTATTTATTTACTTATTTACCTCNAAGGGTGAGGGATGCAAGAGTCAGTGCGGGATGCATCATCGGGGTCTCATCCGCGAACTGACTCTGAATCATCCCTCGCCCTCTGTTCTTCCGCCATAACTATACATAGAAAGCGAAACCAAATAAAAAGTAAATTAATTATTATATATACGAAAGATTGAAGTTGTGAGAAATAAAACTCTTCGGCTGAAGGCTTACGGAGAAAAACCCACGACACAGAAAAACAAAAAAATAAACCTTTTAAGATTCAATATGACAGTTCAAGATGAAGGAATGCACTGATTTTCAATTTCAGAAAGGTATTTAAATATTGACCGTTTGAAAGAGGAGGGTGATTTCTCTGTAACGTTATTATGTGGAATTGTATTCCACGATCTGACACCATGAATAAGGAAGGATTTGCTACCTATGTCAGTTCTGTGGCGATGTATCGCTAGTTTGTTGTTGGAGCGTGTTGCTAGACTATGCAAAGAATTTAAAATGTGGAAATGTGGACCGGTATAAAGGAGAATTTCCCCGTAAGATTTCGTGGACAAGAGACAAGGGCATATGGAAAAAGACAAGGTACAGAGGAATATGCACCAACGCCATTTCTAGAAAAATATATTGCAGAAAAGAACGCAGATTTATAGAATCGAATTTAGTGCATATTCAAAGAACTAGAATTAAGAATACAGTCTTCTTTTAATCGCAATATGTAATGACATTTATATATATGAGATGTACGCAGATAATGCGTGAAGTATACATATTATATGTATGATATATCTCTCACTACGTACATACATATTTATATATACATGAAGAAATGTGAGAAATGCTTAAAGCGAGCTTAAATTTTAAAAGCTGTCATTCTCAAGAAATTAAAGAAGATGAGAACAGTAATAATGGAGTCGAAAGATAATAATTGGTGCAACGTAGGAATAAGAAAGATGTGATAGTGCATTTCTCAGGCTGTCCTATATGATCTATTAAAGGAATAATGAAAGTGTGAAAAATAGCGACATGACTGGGACTCAAGCTCATGTCTCTCACTTTCCGGGCAGGTATTCTAACCACTGAACTACCATGCCGTGTCTCTTCCACGCTGTTAAGGGAATGCTTTTGTGAATTTGCCTTTCCGCTATTTTTCACACTTGTTATTCCTTGGGATTTAGCCGCACAACTTCATTGTGCAAAATTTAACACCTTTACCTCAGTCCTTATGATTTATTAAAGATTATGATACAAAACTAGACTTAGTCCACGATAAAGAAAAACCACCTTCGAGATGGTCACCTCATCACCTGGCTCTATCTAAGGCCAGAGGATGAAGTGACCACTTCGAAACCGGTCGCACTGTGTTTTTCTCTATCATGAACTAAGTCTAGTTTTGTATCACAATCTTTAAGAAATAAGAGATGGAGAGATAATGGAGATGTTCCATCAAATATTGCTTGATTTGTTTTGTTTCACCTTTATGATATACCGAAGAAACTGATACACTCCTAGATTCCAAGACTCCTTGAATATAAGAAAGCATTTTATGACTACTTTTGATGAACTATCGTTAATAACTCTTCGTTCATAGAAATTTAGATGAATGGATGCATACGAAAACCTTTCCATATGTGTGATTGTTTACCGTGACTCAATTCATAATAATGGAAGTCAATTACAGAAGCTTCCTTTCTCCTATTCCAATTAAACTATTTGCAATGCCGATAAATATCCTATTTATTTCATCATCCTTAGAAAAAACGGACATATTTTTGTTAAGATATTTCGGAGGAAGTTCAAATTATTTGTGACTTGAAGGTTTGAAATTTGAAAAGATGCGAAGTAACGTATCCGTTTTCGGCAAATGTGTTAAACTATCGACTCTGCTTTAAAATAATTTCAATTATATTGAGGTACGATGCTTAAAATAAACTGTAATTTATTTTTATAACACAAAATGGGAGAGAAATATGCAGAATCGTGATCGAGATACGAGGTGCGTTCAAGTTTTAAGGTCTCCAGATTTTCTTAATCAGCATTGAGATAGAGCAAAAAGACGTGGTTGCTTTTAAACGATGCGGTCCGAAGGTTTTAGGTTGATATCTATTTTTTAATTTTTAACAACGATTGCAGCACTATACCGTGCGTAAGAAATTTGGAGACCTTAGAGCTTGAACACACCTCGAATGTCCTACCACTCTAGCGCATACATGCACTATGCACGTTGAATGTAGCAATGGTAGAATACTACTAGGCGTCGAAATTGTGACCAATTACCATTCTAATTGCAAAGTATCTCAAATCTTTGAGCGGACTGATCGAGAAGCAACATTAATAATTTTCCTTGGTTAATGATTCCATAGTTAAGTGAGTGATGTATAATTGCAAATGATAAGAAGACGTCGAAAGCTAAGCCTTCGGAATTCATTTTACATTATGAGAATCCAAATATGTGTGGCTCTGGTCTGGTCTGGGTAATCTTTGAGATAAAGCATTATCGCCCTAAATAATATAAAGAAAAATCAAGATAAGGGGAAATTTGCAATTGAAATTTCTCTATTTTGATCCAAAGTCCTTAGGCTGCAAGATACGATTATTCGCCATAAAGGATCAACGCAGAAAACACACATTACTGTTGAACAAGTGCTGCAGTCTGTATAATGATAAATATGTCAGCTAAAGACCAATTCTGCCGGCAGGGATCAAGTTTCCATTGACCGAATTGGAATGATGGAGGATTTGGACACGCTAACATGGATCACAAATATAAAAATAGACGCACAATAGTACTATAATGAGGCAATTCTACTACGAAAGGGCTTGGCTATTTCGTAAGGACGCTTTTCCTTTCTTTTGAAGAACGGAATGAAAATAGTAAACCGGTTTAGGAGTGTAATATGTTGACGCTGGCCACGGGCGAAAGGATGAAACCTCTTCCGCCCTCTCCCACGCAACTCATTTCTATCCTTTCCCGATTCTCCGCGGCTAGAGCAATGATATTCTTTAAGCTTTAGAATGCAAGGAGCACAATAACTTAAGCTGTTTAACAATTAATTAAGGCTCAAATATGGAATACGCAAGCTAAGAAAATCGTTGCACTTCGGGTTACAGTACGGCTCTCATATATTTACTGTACTTGTCGACGGAAAGTGTGAAGATTTATTTTCATCAGAATTTTATCTAGCTTCCTTTGTTTTTTTGCAATTATATCAACAATTTTATTAATTACGAACGCAAAAAATCATTTTCTAACCAGAAAATACGCACGAAGAGGTGCAGAAGCAATGCAAGATGAGATTAATAAGTCTCAATCTCGCCCTTAAATAAAGTCGTTTTATTATTGCTATTATCGCATTTTCTGGTAAATAACACGCACCTACTAGATAACATACATTTAAAAAATTTCTTCTGTGATAAATGCATTGATAACGCACACTTCAAAATTGTTATTATGTTGACGAGAATGTTTTTTCACTACTGTAATATTTATGATAATTACTCTTGTATTTTGAATGGAATTATTTCATTGCGTTAACATTTACAATATGTTGGTTGAAATAAAATTGCCCTAGTACGTGAGTATATACTCCGTGACTTCCGCGATATATGACGTGTGTTGTTTAGTCATTTGTTTCCGAGTTCAATATTCAAGATATTCAATGAAACGAGATTTTCCATGTCACGCACTATTATTTTTATCATTTTTGTATATTTTTTGTATAGATAACACGCGGGTTATCTACCAGAAAATACGGTATTTTTATTATTATTATTGAAAATCCGCCTAGTCGGGACTCGAACCTGGTACCTTGTTGTTTGAGCACGAGTACGCTAACCATGCCTCCACTTCGGCAGGCGGATCGTTATGTGGAAACCTTTTTCTATTAAAAATAATTCAAAATTTCGATGTAAAAACTTCTTTCTGCAGCCTATCACAGAATTCTTCCCACATAAGATATACATCAATATTAATTAATTAAAAAATCAATACTTTCGCTGAGGATAAGCTTTTCTAGGGCGTGGGGAAGTTAACTATCCTAATAAATCCCAAAAACTTTTCCAAACTGATTGAAATTGACGCTTTTCAAATCTGACATAACTGTCAGGATTGTTATTATGCTTCGCTTCCATTTTTTCCGAATAAAAGATAGGTCGATTTCCATAATTATGAGGGAAAATGAAAGAGAAGTCTTATATTCTGCTATTATTCCTACCAAATGGGAAATATATACGTTATCAGGATAAAGGAACCGACTATGAAAGAAATCTAAAAGAAACGAATATTTATTATTTATAGATAATTATGTTAATTAATAAGGTCAAATATCATATATATTAAACAAAAACGTTAAAGAAATCAGCACTCAGTAAAGGGAAGTAATAATAGAAAAGTAACACCTTCTCTTTCTAAAAATAAGCCGCAGTTTATAGGATTTAATGTTCAAAATACCCCTTCTGTTTATACTTCGTAGCAGTGACGTCGTCAATTAAGGGATTCCATGGGGTTCGTACGAGAACAAAGCCAACGATAAAGTATACCAGATGAGAGGATGACCTATCTAGAGAATGGTCGTAGAAGTTCATCTACATATATATGTATGTACCCTGCGAGCCGCCTTTCGGCGTGTGGCAGGGGGTGCATGCACCATGACTCTGCCTCCCTAATCGATTACTTTCGCATATCGTTCGCGGAAAAAAATTAAATTTTGAATCGAATCTTTCTGCCGTCTATCTCTCTGATTTCCCTCTCAGAATCAGGACAGTCTATGTAACAGGGAGGACGCATTATATCGGCTGCATCTTCTAAGGAGTACCTTCTCTGAACTTATTAATAAATGTATCCTTTGTTTAAATACTTATTAATAAATGTATCCTTCTATCTTCTAGAGATTCCCATCCTGCGTCCTGAAGCATTTGAGTAACGTTCACTGATTTTTCGTAACAATTTTTTACGAAACGTATCGCCTTTCGTTGTGCTTTTTCTAATTCCCGAATACAACACTTTTCTGCAGAATCTCATACACTACATGCATATTCCAGGTGAGGGCTGACCAACGCAACGTAACATCGCTCTTGGACTTTTCCTTCGACTATTTCCTTCGACCTTTCCGACTGACTATTCTCTTAATGAATCCGAGTTTCTCCACATATCTCGTCCACATATGTTACGAATGTGGGTACCCCGTGTTAAGTTGTTTGTGAGGGTAAAGAAAAGAGTGGAAAAACGGGCACCGAGACTGACGAATTCTTCATAACCTTTCCCTTGGCCAATTTTTAATTTAGATGTGTGGCGCCCTTACTTAATTGCTCTTTCGAAACCGAGTACTCTGCACATGCAACGAAGAGTGGAAGCTCTACCTTGAAAGAAGATCCAAAAAACTTTGAATGCAGAAAAGCGATGCAATATGTCTGAGGCGACATGTCGATGGAATAAAAACCCCCATTGTCTCCATGCCAAACCGTGTCATATTATTGGGGTTCAAAACCTTCGCATGAGATCAAAATCGATGATAAAATTTACCATGCGAGAGGATGGCCTATCTATAGAAAGGTTGGAAAGAGGAGAGCGAAAAAACTGACACTAATTGTAAGACTTATGAATTACTCATAATCCTTTAGTAACTTCTTGGTAACACAGACGCGTGATGCCCTTTCTTGATTGGCCTTTCCAAACCTTTGAGTATTCTGCATTGAAAAAGAAGAGAAGCTCTTCCTTGGAAGAAGGTCCAAAAAAGTGCATAAAGGTAATGCAATATGTATAGGCGGCGTATCAAAAATACCAAACCGTGCTTTATTATTCCATCCTGTTCCTGGCCTTGAAACTTCAAAATTCTTAGAAATGCCGATCAACTACGAATCTAACGCCTGTATTCTTCTATTTCTATTACGGAGAAAGAATTAAAAATACTTTCTTTCTAGTTCTAGAATAGGAGCAGAAATTATGACATGGCAGAGGTAATTCATTTTTGGATCGTCAAACCAATGAAGGGGAATGAACAAGGAGAGAGAAGAGCCAAAGAATCTTCAACATAAAACAACACTTTAACAGAGGTTATATCTTCTGAAGACAGCAAATGTATTGGGAGACTAAAAAAATTTCTTTAATTTAGATTAATTTTTATACATATTTTGATAGAACTGTTTAATTTTTTAAAGACGTTTTAAACTGTTTTAATACTAACCAAATTAAAGTAAAGTAAAGGTTTTAGCCTGCCTTTGGGAACCTTTAGCCTTTTAAGTCTTCTGTATTGTTTTATGCTATCTTATCTGACATTCACGTCAAAGGAAAGGCATTTGGCAATAAATGGAAAACATTAAGACGTATGATTTTCCTATGCCCAACCGTTAGCACAAAATTCTGTACAAATTGATGGACAGAAGTCAGCTTTGCAAATTATGACTACAGTTTGTTGCTAATGGTACTGAAACTGGAAAACAGCTCGTGTCAGTCGTATGAGAAAGATCTAACGACAGTAATAATACTACCGAAAAATCTAAGCCCAATGAAAAAGCAGATACTCGTAAAAAATTTAAAGCACTGTAATTCTGTTGCATGCATAAAAAAATGATATACATATTATTCCGCAATTAGATGAAGAAAGGAAGTGAGGAGGTGAGAGGTTACGATCGATTACCAATGCAGTCTTGACTTACGGATGGCAAAACCACACACTTCATTGGAAAGCGGATGTGCAAGAGAAAATTAAAAGAATGCTGGATTCGACCCAGAAAAAAGCAAATTATACAAGCCCATGTTATTACAAATGAGGAAATTTAAGCTATCAAGGACTAAGTGTTGAAAAAAGTTGGCGAATAAGGCTGACAATGCTCATTGCTTCATGTTTATGGTCGATAAAGCACCACGTTTAGATGCAAAAGATTCTGTGGCATTGTAAGAGAATTTCTTCAAAAACGCAGAGAAGCAATAAAACTTTTCTACTATTTTCGACTGTTCATAACTCACAACGTACGATGTAGCAATAAATATGATTAATTACATTCTTAGGGTATTTATACCGAAATAATCGAGCCAATGAAACTATGGTGTTGGAACGGAATACACAATTACTCGAGAAAGCAAAATCTAGTAATTTCATCTCAAACTTTGGAACAATTTTAGTTCTGCTTATTATAATTCGTCGAAAATATTTATAACTAGTTCCTGGATGCATACATCTTTTGGAAATATCGTTTTATACGTATGTACAACCAATGTTGGCTGGGAAATCCAGTATTAAACCAAGGCCCCGAAATCCTTATTTTAGATAGCTGCTCAAATGATTTCACTACTAAAATCTTTGATAGTAGTGGTGAGATGTTTTATTTCTTTAGCTTCAATCTTTATCAAGTAGCCTTTCTCAATCCACCGTGGAACTATCTGCAAAGAACTAGTTATATAGTTTTTATCTCTCATCTTCGATTGATGAACATTTTTTAATCAGAAAAATAATCGCAGCATTTTCAAAGAAGATTTTTCATCCGTGGAAACCGTGAACTTAAATATTTAAAAAATCCACAATCCACAATTTTTATCATCGAAATGATTTATTAACTGAAGCTGAATCACTATATTAAATTGATGCTCGCCTTAACAATTCCATAATGAAGTGTTTCTGCTCTTTATTTCGACCATTTAAACTGAATTCTAAATTTATCACTACTTTACTTTGGAAATCCGTCAAAGTATTTATATTTTTTGGCGACGAGTCTATTATTAAAAACGTCAAATTCATGAAATCAATTGACTATATTAACTGCTACACCGTTAAAAAAATGTCCATTAGACTTTTACCATAGCGAGTCTGTTTCCAATTACATTATCATTTTGGCGGGAATCGGCTTTCCCCTGGGTTTAGGGAAGTTTTGTATTTTCAGTAACTCTCCGAAATATCTCTCTCTCCCATAAAGAAATCCTTCCCCACCCCAATTCATTGCAGATGCGGGAAAATAATTCTACAATAAAGAAGAAAACGAGTAATCAAATAAACTTCCATCTAAATATTTTTCATCTTCCATCCTTTTTAGACGGTTATTGTAACAATAAGCAATTTATATTCAACTAGTAAACGCCCCCGTCAAGCATGACGGAACTTAATTTAGTTTAAAAATGTATCTATTATCGTATATATCTGGTCCTCCAGAGCCAGAAACAGTCCGTCGTAAGATCATAATAACTCAATATATTTCTAACCATTATTTATAATATTTATTCTACTGTATTCAAGTCATGAAATCCTACTTTACGTAAATT
>KZ308242.1:1659154-1682191 GCA_000376725.2 Ladona fulva
ATAAATCAGTGAGCGTCACTCAGATGCTACAGGACGCAAAATGGGAATCATTGGAAGTTAGAAGAGGCCAACAAAGGATCAATTTACTGGATAAATTCAGAGAAAGCATGTTTAGAGATGATGTAGCAGATATAATGCGTTCACCATGCTACATATGCCGTTCCGATAATGCGAGAAAGATCAGAGAAATAGATGCCAGAACGAATAGATTCAAAAACTCATTCTTTCCGCGAACGATACGCGAAAATAATCGATTAAGGAAATAGAGTCATGGTGCATGCACCCCCTGCCACACGCCGAAGGGCGGCTTGCAGGGTACAAACATAGACATAGAGCTTCTTAGAGATACTTCTTATAAGAGATACCACTGCACTAACCATAGCACTAACATAGACACTATTATAATTATAATAGAGCACTCCTGCCAGAGCCGCGCCGTCCTATGGGTGCAAGGGGTGCATCGCGCCCGGGCTGAGGCATCTAAAGGGCAACAGGAGGAACGTAGCCAACCATTACTACTATTACAACAACATGATTTGTTGTTTTCTGCGTTATACACACGAGTTATCTGAGAAAGATTAATATGTGAAATCAAAGATTGGCAAACATTTAGAGGAAAGAATTACGGATAACTCAAGGCGAGAAAGGAATATTTGTGTAATGGGTTTAATCGAAGTTATTTATGTCGAAAAAGAATTTTAGTTGCGATAAAAAGAATATTTAGTTGCGATAACTATTAATTCATAATGACAATTTACTATGTCAGCATACGGAATCTGCCTCATTAATTGTTACTGATGTTTTGTGTCCAATGAAAGCTGAGGAACGAAGTCATAAAACAATGGTTTTTCAAAGTTTTACAAAATAATATTGACCAGTAAATCAGAAAATATATGGTTTTAGTATTAAATTCACAGGGGCGGCAAATTATGCTTGCACCCGGGCTCCAGATAGGCTGGGTGGGGCTCTGACTCCTAAATCTCGAAAAGGAAATACTGCATTCGAAAACCCCTATCTCCAGCTGGTGCCAGAGTTCCTACAAAAGCTATCTTAGAATAGTTTTCGCAAGAACTCTGGCAGGTGAGCTACGAAAAATCTAAAATAGCAGGCAAACTTCATTTTTTCGTCGCGAAAGACGAACCAGCAAAATAGAGACGAATGGGAAATTGCAACTCGCATCTGGCTATGTAAGGTATAGAAAGTTCCTTACCGTATGTGAGTGAAAGGAACAACATGGTAGCTAATCAGCTAGCCACGTGACTTTCTAGTACAAGAAAAGAGTGAAAAGGTAACGTCAAATGCGGAATCAAACACTATCGCCACATATAAAGTGAAGTGAGGAACTAAGCGTAGAATTTAATAATATTTTGGAAAATGTTACGTAATTAAAAGGAAGAGTAAATTCATTTTAAAATCGGTTCTTCCACAAATATTCATGTCACATGAACCCACACACATTCGGGATGCACATTAAAATATGCATCTTGTATACAAAACTATCAACTCTAATTTTTCATTTATAGCGTTATTGCTTAAGGAGAAGGTGTAAAAGCAAAAAAAAAACATTCCAATAGAATATCATTTCCTTGTGTTGGCGAAGGTTTTCCTCGATCTTGGTAATATAGTAATCTGATGATCGATTTTCTTATTACTTCATCTAGAGCTTCGATATTAACGTTGAGCGGCATTTCACGTGCTATTGAAGGTATTGATGTAATTATTATTTCATAACAACATAGTACAAAACTAATACACCAACCTAGTGAATAAAAGCCTAAAAAAATAGATTACGTAACTATTGGCACAATAAAGAAATGTTTTACGCAAGATTCTTCACAAAATCAGTAATGAAGGACAAATTTCAAATTTTGTAACGGAAAGATAGGGTGCAAACATTCCACTAGGATGGACGGAGAAATAAGTTATACACAGGATCGTATGCAGATCTTCAGACGAACTTTTAGAAGTTGGTTACTTTCCTCTCCTTGTGACAATAACGTATCTTTATGGTTAGAGGTTTTCCTTCCTGGACCATTGACATTTAAAACTGTCACTAGATACCTGCCAACTATTAATTTTAACATTTTCAAAATTAATTTCGCCGGATTTAATCACTCATTATAACTTACTTATAAGTACTAACACACGAAATACAGTGAATTTTGCCCCTTAAAATTGATAAGAACTGGAAATTTCACTCAAACATCTCTTTTTCCACATCTTCGGAGACACAAAGCTTAGGAAAGTCCATTTCGCACACCTGATAAGTTACCGCCCCTTTTGGGTCACATTAAATTCGTCAATCTTTCTCGAAATAGAGGCTAAATTTTCTGCAAGATGTAAACTGGAGAAAAAGATGAGTGTCATTGTAGCCAAAAAAAGCACCCATGGGGAGTGGAATTTTTACGAAGTGCTTTCATTCCTACTTTCCTACCAAAAACAAAGTACTGGGCCGCTCCCCTCTTAGGCGCGCCCCTTAAGTGACTTTCTCACTTGCTTACCTCACTTGCTGAAACTTGCCCAGGTCACAGCCAGAGGAAAACTCTAGTTCATAGTTGCAAAAGAGGTATTTCCTCTTCAGAGGTAAAGAAACCAGGTGGACGTGTATCGGTAGTGACATGTTCCGTTCTAGATTTTGGGGTTGCTCAGTGAAAGGACAATGGGTGCCACACCGCAATGAGGTCAGGTTTTGCCTTTTGTCCCAAAAAAATATAGAGGAAGTGCCTTTGAGGGTAAGAGAGATATATGGCCAGAGTGGGAGATCCGTGATATAAAAAAACAAGTGAAAATTCAAAGAAACGAGATTTTTTCGCGACTTCTCAAGATAGAAGACATTTGGAAAATGATTTACATTACTAAGGGCAAAATCTCAAGGAGGGAAGGCGATATTTTTAAATCACGAATCATATGCTCATACACACCAAAGTGATGCAACGAAATGCTACAGTTTTTCAAATAATCTAAGAATCGAGCGCTAAAGTTTTCAATCAATGAAATCCAATTTTAATCGGATAAATAAGGGCCCAAAACTGATTCACTTCAGTAAATTCAAAACCCTTTTTCGTTTTTCATAGAACCTGCACTATTACCTCGTAAAGTTTGAAAATTTATTCCACATCTGCTGAGTATACGAAAAAAAGTTGGTATATTCCCGAGAAAAGCGATCCCTCCACAAAAGTAGGTACATACATACCCTTCCGTGATAATGTTTAGATATCAACGATATATTCACGATCGTCCATAAGGAAAATCTTAAAAAAGAACCAAAAATTTTATAATAATTCGATTCTATGAACCTTTATCATTAACTTTCAAGATTAAATAGCGAATACGCAGAGATCTTGAGTGGAATGTAATACAAATATTGAAATCATAAATGTTATGAGTCATATACACGAGAAATGCCTAACTTATAAATTGAGGTTATGAAGGATCTCTTTAATTCATTCTAGATTTTTTAATAATAATCATGTCTTTATTAAGGCGAATTTTAGTCTAATGAGACCACTCTTACAATTAACCTTGTATAAACGAACACAAACAACCATTCCCTTTTATTGGTTCTTAAATACGAAACTAGCAACAACATTGTAAATAGTCAACTAACCATAAGGAAACTAACATTTTTCTTTAGTACACAATAAAATATTTCATAGAAGTGAACATTTAAAAATTCTATTTGGCTGTTCAGGCTAATATTTGTATCTGTATTAGCATTTATTCGTGATAATGTACTTTCCTGTGCGAAGAATCACAGTTAAAGCTAATTTTTAGATTGAACAAGAACGCACTGGGGATGCACCGGAGATCTGACTCAGCGTTCACACCTTCAAACCTTTCCTAGAATAAACCGAATGCTTGATAAAAAGATGGCATGCGATGAAAATTTCCTGGAACCATCGTTATCGCTTTATTAACGGTCTTGTTTCCATGGCGCTAAAACTCAAATCAAATAACGTCTCATTCCTCTACTATGAATGTGTGGTATCAACTTGTCAGTTGGATCGGGGAAAGGTGAACTGTTTGAATAAGAATGAATTATATTCCTAGTATTTCAGCCAATGGAAACGAGTTTCGAAGTTCGAAGAAATTTCGGAGTTACGATTTTTGCGACTCGGAAATAATCCTTTATTTCAGAAATAGTTTACCCTCCTTATTATTATTGAAACCTTTTCAAGATGGAGGAGTAGCGTCGCCTCGGAAAGACGAGAGTAGACACAGCGGTGGCTCTGTAAATTTATTCTCTTGAAGATAAAAGGTGTCGCATCTTGACGCAGCGCGCTCGTCGGATTTTCCACCATCGGGGCAGCTCCCCAGGTGCGAATTCAGAGGATAAACAAACTATATGAATGGGCGAAAAATAATAAAACAGCGCCTCGCGATTTCATAACCCTACCGCAAACGAAGAAAAATCAATCTCCGAGTCGGATTACGGGTATGCAAAGGACGAACAAGTTGAAATAGTTGTGCGATTCAACTTGCGTAATTTGAACGGGGCATCCTAAACTGCGGCGACTACTTCTCCACTCCACATGATCGATCTTTCTTCTTTTAGATAGAAAACATCGTCTTTCCAATGTATAGATTGTTTGTAAGGGCGCCAACTCCAGCTATGTAACGTTTCTAAGAGTTTTGAAAACAAAACGTTTCGTGAAGCTCTTATGAGTCACTTGTATTGAATGGGCATAAGTCTACTGAATAAAATAAAACCAAAAATCAATCAAACATTCGTAATTTGAGCAATATGTTTGATGATTTACAGATAAACTGATTTTAACACACCTTACGTTTATCCTGAAAGGGATAGCGAAAGTCATCTAGTCTGATAAATGGTACTAGGAAGGTAGATATATTTCATCAGTAATGGTCAGTACTTAATCAGTAATCAGTAATTAATCAATACGCTAAGACGCTTCAATTTCATTTCCCTTCTTCCCTACAAGCAAATTCTATTATGATCTATTTACAGACAGACAATTTTCATTTATACCAAATTGTAGCAAAACACTTCAAATTAATGAATGTAGCCAATTTTCGTATGATCCCGATCATGTATACCAACGATAGTTCACGATTTCGTCAAAAACTAATTATTTTCGTCTTAAAAATAATCTAATAACTTTAAATTGTTTTACAGGTATTTTTCAAACGTTCATAAATGAATGATTGTTCAGGATCATCCTAGATCCACGAGCCAGAGTAGCTAATCTAATATGAGGAATTCATTTTCAACCAGCTAACATAAATTAAAAGTAAATTGAATACAAGTATGTTTTTATAGAAACTACGCATAAGTTAATTATATATTAGCACACGATGGTAATCAATATTTAAGCAGAAGATAGTTTAAAAGGACTCAAGGAAACGTTAGGAAGATATCGGTATTTTCATCAAAAAGAGGCTAAATTTGGTAAATCGAGGAGGATATCTTGTATTTTTAATGTAAAAAATGTGCAATTTGAGGTTACAAGAAGGAAATTTCTTCCGTATTTGCCGCTATTTCCTACGTAATATCTACAGTAGCGGAGAATTTGAATTTCATCAACTTAATGTAATAACCTTCTGATGCCCAACAGCTTATCGTATAAGTAATCATATCCATACACAGTGCGCTATTCAAATCGGTTAGCTGCTTGATTCATCAATGGTGAAGATCCATCGTATTCTCGATGACACTTCTTCTCAATCTCTTTTCTCGGGACTCTAAGAATTAATGCTGAGGCTGTAAGCCATATTCATCTCTTTTCCATTGATGCTACTTGGTAACTCGTGACGAAACCAGTTTACTGTGCGACAGCTGTCTGTGGAGCGTGGAATTCAGGCTTGTCACAAACTGTACACGCGATGCTTAAGATATCAGCGAAAGACTTTGACATGAGCCAGATGGCACGACTGCCCATAAAGTAAAACTTCCGTAAAACCAGCTAATTACGAAAATTAAAATTACTTAGCGAATTTACAATTGACCATTGAAATCGGCTGTAATCACATGCAGGAAATAAACGAATCGAGTTGGATTGCGAAGCTTTTGGATACTTCATCTATGAGCGAGGAAAGATATTCGAAATGGTTAATTCATTTTAAAAAAAGAATATTTACTTCTGCCGCCAATTGAAGGAAACTGTATATGGATTTCGAAGTTAAAAATATGTAAGTATATAATATTCCGGCCGCGGTGGTCAACATGCTAGCGCTAGAAGATCCCGGGTTCGAGTCCTGGGTAGTCGGACTTATTCGTTTAGGGAATGGTTGCATGCGTTTGTAAATATCAATTATTTTTAAATTGGATGTAGTTGGTATCTTCCTATTTCCATCTTAAAGACTTCATTATTATTATTATTAAAATTAGGCACCACCTGATGAGCCCTATATGGCTCAGGAAGACCTTGCTACAAACAATTATACATTTGTTTATTACTAATTCCACCTTCTTCAGTTTCTATAATCTCCAAAAGAAATTCCTGAGTGACTGGAGACTGCAAATAAATGATTGAAATGGCATCTTAAGGCATATCAAACGTTCCAATCTTAATCATTGAAACTCTACCTTTTTTAAGCTAATTTCGCCCTCTGGAAAGGCAGTTGACACATTTTCTCCCCAAACTATCGTTGAGGGACCCTTGAAGACATTCATAGCCATATAAACTCGTCCATAGATAGATTCTGAGAGCAAACATTCGCAAAAGAGTAACCCAACCCGCCATTGTTTCGTAAGATATCAACAATAGGTTTGCGAATGACGAAAGCTAGCCATCGACAATAAGTTATGTCAAGGCGTAAAGGAGTAGGAAAAACGTCGACAAGGGCATTATGATGGTAACCAAGATTCGCATGAGCTCACAAAAAGCCTCTTTGAAGAAAGGGACGATTATGGATGAGAGAGACCTTGGACTTTCTTTCATTTTCCTTGGTTTGGGCGTCGTCGAAGACAGGTGCCGCGACGCCTTCTTTTTAACCCCTACAGGTCCACTTGCTCGAGAGATTTGGAGCGAATTCTGCCCTTGGCCCAAACATTTACCTTACCTTTGACTTAACCGAGGACCCAAATGCGCTTTGAAGTTATGGTCGTCCTTTTTGAAAGACGCGAAGCGATGAGAAAATGGAGTAGGGCATGAAGAAGAGAATGTAGGAAACCCAGAGAACAAGGAGACCGAGGATAATTAAACTTTATTTCCGAGACGTGTCTCGTTGCGTAAGAGTTGTGTATGAGAGTTTATTTTCAATCGTCCATTGCGTCAAGTGATTCCCCTTGACACATGATCGCTGAAAAAACGGATTTACGTAAACCACAGTTTCAATTTCTATTTAAGTCGAGATTATGAGGTTTTACCTCTAAAATGGATGATGAAATTATTATATCACTAATTAAGATGATAATACACTGGTGTAGATGGGATGATGGTAAATATGGCGTACGTCTAGGTACGTATTAGATTACGAGAACGGTCCAATAAATTCTTTAGAACATTAAAATAAATGATCAAATCATATGTGCAATAGCTGTTGGCAATTCATCATTTGATAGTACTGATTTTCTTAACACTTATTACTGTCATTTTAATGTACGTGGTCCCTCTCAATGTAAAATATAAAATAGAAGATTTGCATTAACATATTATTTCGCAAATTATTAGAGATTATGATGCAAAACTAGATTAAGTCCACAATATAGAAAAACACAATGCTGCCGGTTTCAAGGAGATCACCTTATCATCATATTATTTCTAGTACTAGAGTGTCTAACTATAGAATTTAAGTATTCTTAATCTGTGTCGTGAAGGTATCTGATGAATTTTTGAGTTATAATGAATAACTTTTGATCCAATATACTTTTTTTGTTAAATAAGCACACTTCTGTAGAAATTCCATAGCAGTGAATACTATGATACTGACTGTAATAGAATTTATATAATATTTATATTTACAAGTGATTCAGAACCGTAGCACTGTAGAAAATATCAATTTTAGGTAAAGTAATATATTATGAGAAGTTTGCCTGGATGTCCTGGTACTTTCCAGACGTAGGTAAGGAAGTAAATTTCTAGGTTTAGAGACGGGCGAGTGCTTCAATAATATCTTTAGTTTCGGTGACTATCTCTGGTTCTATCTTCTGGGTTGGATTAGGTCTATTGAGATTGCACCAGAAAATGGAAGAAGAATGACAAAAATCATTGAATCCGAGACCCAACTAAAACCCGGGAAAACTTTTCCAAAGTCTGCAAGAGTTTTATATTAATGATTAAGGTATGAAAACTAGATTTCCTTTAAAGAAAAATAGTGAGTCGTCTCAAACTTTTCAGTAGAACCAAGTGAACGAGAGCTATGGAGACTTTCGAAGCCAGACATCTACGCTAGTTTAGAAGAGGGGATGTTTCTGATGAAAAATTCGGATTTTAGACCTCCTGGGTAGTGCATTCTTACTAAGTGGATGTATTTAATCAATCCTGTGACAGATGTAATTCAATGGCTAGATGAATGATCGTTTATGAAGAACGCCAATGATGACGTGGTCTCTTCTAAGTGGTAACAAGAAAACTACCAGCCAAAATTGGAGCTGAGAAATGCCTCTTGAAATTTTCCAGATGAAGATACGGAGAAGGATTCGCAAAATAAATAATCAGAACAAGGAGAGCAAAAATCAGAAGGAGAAAGGTCAGAGGGAACGTCAAAGGAATCATACAAAGAATAAGGAATAACAAGTATGAAAAATGCACATCTTAGTTATTACACCTTTCCTTAATAGAAACAAGAGGCTCCGAATGAAAAATAAAATAGGCAATCATCTGATAGGAGAGAAATAATAAAGTGATCGGAATGTCAAAAGAAGAGACTGAATTAAGAGCCAATAGAGTTCTTTAACACACACATGGCTCTGTAGAAACGAGAAAAAGCCAATGATGACAACTGCATATTCTCCGTCAGTCTTCATCTGCATCCTGAATCATTTCTTTACCTAAAGTCTATACGGTGTTCAGTCTGGAGGGTGACTGAAACCTCAAACGCTTCGCCATTAAGACATACGTAAGTAGGTGCCAAAAGCTCTAGAGGGGAAATGAGACCTACATGAAGAGTAGTAGTTTGATAATTTACGTCCGTTTTCCTCGCCGAGGCAGAGCGCAATGAGTGAAAAACGCAACAGCAGCATAATGACTCTATGAATAACACTTTTCATAGTAGCGATTAAGGAAAGACCAGGATGAATGTAATTATTCATCCGCACTCATACTTCATTAGATTTCATACCATGAGATACACAATCTCTCAATACTGTACCAAAAGAAAATTGAAGAACTTTCCATTCATCAAGAATCTGGTAGCAGGAGCCTACTTCTTAAAGTAGTCTTATGAGATACTTTTCTCGTTCGTTTTCACTTTCTATCGGAGCATTTTAAAAATTCTATGATTTCTTTCTCATCCCGTTACTTAATTTACGATGAAAAAACGTAAAAACTTTTTAATATTCTTCTTTCATTAACTATTTGCTTCATAAGCATGGAATGTGGGACAGTTTCGATAGATGCATCGTCAGCATCTATTGACCTAAAAAGACCCCTTTTTGTCCTCTTATCCGCGTGCTTAAATCGTTTGTGTTTATTCTATTTCTGTTAAGAACCTTTTCCTATTAAGAAACTCATCCATTGTTCTATATTCCACTCATTAGAGGTTTTTTTTGTTAACTTTCACCCTTTTCTTTTATTCCTGATTTAGAGAATCGAGTTGATTTTGAATCGATACTCAAGTACCCCATGAAGGCTTTCTCATGACCAAGTTTTACTATACAAAGAGTACTGACCTTATTTCCTTTCCGTTTATCTACGAGAATCACCCGATTCTATAATATTTCTTAGAGATTACTTAAAATCCGCAGATTAGGAATTCATAGACAAAATCAATCAAATACATATTCACGCAATCGATCTTCTTTCCCTTTTATTCCATTTTTATCTAAACGTAATAATGAAAAACTAATAAATAATAATTATTGTTTTTGATTTGCTCTGGATTCTTCCCATGGACCAGAAAAAAAAGTAGAAAATATAAAAATAATACAAAAAAATACAAGTATAAATTGCTCAGAAGCAATAGACATCAACATAAAGTTCAGGAGAAATGAAGATGAGTATGAAAATAATTGCAAAACGTACTTCGTATTTTCGTTCTGCAATTATTTTTAGATGGCGTTCCACAATATTACGCCAGAACACCTGGAGTTTATGAGTATGAAATACAAAAGAAAACAAGGATTACGGAAAGGCGAATTTCTTTGCACGATGGAGTCGTGCTACTAATCCCAAAGGAATAACAAGTGTGAAAATAGCGAAATGAAAATTTTCAGTTAAAAGATGATTAGTTAACTTTCTTTTATATACTCGCACCGAGCTAGGATGTTTGATACAGCCAGGTAGGAAGTTCCAGGATTGAAAACCAGCGATCTGGAAGGAATTTAAAAAATATTTGATCGTGGTGTAGGGTATATCAGCTGATCGGGTCCGCTACGAGTTGCTCTGGTAGGTATCTGCCTTTTGCAGTTAAAAAGGTCACAGATGTTGCTGGGCTCAGAGTTTTTAAACATCAAGAAAAGAAACGATCCAAAAACGATAAATTCCAGTTCCTCCGATCTTTCCAGGCAAACAAGCGTTTTATTCGTCTTTAATTACTTTTCCCCCTTAACTTACTTAATCATAATTTCTATAGTTGCTTTAATAATTATTATTTCGTTGAGAAATTAAATTCTTCGAGTTGTGAACGTACTTTTCCATCTGGGAATCCGAATATCCCGAATCCTTCACATCTATTCTCAGAAATACATAAGAGTGATACTTTATTTCCTTTTCATTATGCAGTCGAAACCTGTCCATGCTCTGCTGATTCACTTAGACTATAAATGTCCATGATCAAGCGACCTACCTTTACCTAATAAATGAATTTTTTCAGCAAGTGTTCAACTTCGCACTTTCGTAATTCATCTCCTCCATTATTACATTGCTCAAATCTTATCTACAAGTATATTAAATGAATGCCACTCAAGAATATCCTTCGCATTATTTTTTTCCCATGTCAACGCTTCACTTTCCCTCCATATCCGCCTTTACTGTCACGATCGCCGAAAGAAAAGATGATATATTCCAATGTATTTTGAAACAAATCCATGTTTGTACACATGTATACGCTGAAAAGTGACTTGGAAGAATTTTCTAGTAAAACCACTTCTGGAATAAAGGACGACGGACGTGTAGATGTATACTTTCAACATTATTTAAGAATAGTCTTCTCTTACCTTTCCAGAAGATTTTTCTCTCTTGAGCTTTCTCACTTGTCACCCCAATGATGCTCAAATAGCTTTTCAGAGGGCTCCCGAAAATGTCGACATTTCGCCAGGTCATACGAAGGTACATGTTCCAGCACCAACTCAAAAGCTACGTCCTTGTTGGAGTACTTTATAAAATCCTAGCGAGTTTGAATTCTGTTGTGCAATAAAATTGAAGTAAACAAATCTCATAAGCCAATTCTTTATAAATTACGAAGATACTATTAATAATTAATTGAAAAAGAATACAAGGTTCGGGTTCATCAATCTCTGGGATATTACTAGAAGTTATAATATCAAAGTACTGCTTCCACTAATTAAATATGCAGTAACATTTTTAGATTTAAACACGTACAATTATTTAACTAATTCTACAATTTCTTTTTCCACTTCTGTTAAATTTGTAATGAAAAATCACTAGTAGAAGCTAAATTAACCCCTTAGGTAGCTCATATCATTCTTTAATCCCGTACGTTAATCAATTAAAATACTAACCAACTTAAAATACTAACCAATTCCAGAAATCTCAGTGGAAATACTTCAATAAATAATCGGATGATATCATAAAGTATCAGTACAAATACCTGGGAGAATTATATTAGCCTCCCAGTTTAAGTTATGCGCATTTGTAAACAAAACAAATGAGTGACGATAGTAAATTCTGAGATTGGACACGCGCGTAGATTGATTGGGCTTTGGAAGTATTCATATTTTATGTACCTGAATAATGTCTTTCGAAGAACTGGCAATATCGTTTCAGTTAACATTATATAGTTTATACATGGTCAATTTCAAACATAAATGGTATTTTCAGACGGCTTCATTTACCATAAATTTTTCTTTGATTCTTCCCTAAATTCATAAAAAAATTCAAACAAACTACGTAGAAATTGTATATTTACAACTTTATTACTAGGAACAGGCTTTATAGTGGAAAGTGAAATTGCAATCGAACATTTAAGGGATTTTCGTGATACCCCGAGAACGAAATTGATTTTAATGACCTTAAAGATATACTCGTCTCCGAAATGTTGATTTGAAGGGGTTGATTTTAGATGTTTGTTATATCATAATATTCATATATATACATAATTGATATTATAATTATATAATAAACATTTTTCTCAAGAAATCGAGATTATTCGTGTTAGAATACTTGCTACTTAAGAGAACCTGTTAAATATTACTTACTTGTAAGGTCAGAATATTTCCTAAACTCACCAGTGATCAAAAAAGTAAGCGTAAAACTGACTTAAATATTTCAGCACGGCACTCAGAGAACTGCTTGATAAAAACTATGAATTTTAATAAATAGAGTATCAGCTTATAACCACATTTCATCATATTTAAAGAAAAAAGGTTACTATCAATTCCCCGATAATGGTTGTACTATTTTTTACGTAGTTGAAAGAATAGAGATAAGTTCTCCTCAAAATCTAAAATTAGCTAAAATTTCCCGACTAACTGCCATAGATATTGACTTAATAGAACATGTTCTTTGAGATAATTATATTTTCGTGCATCAGCGTCTATGACGCGTCCGCTGTAATGACGACATTCAGTTCATGAAAATCTTCGGCATTCGTCGAGCTTTGAAATCGAATTTTGAACATCTTGGCCCAAATATTGAATCTTAACAAAAACTACATTTCATAACGATCATCCTGTAATCAATTTTCTACGAAAGCGTGTCGCAGCAAGAAAAAAAAATCTGACAAAGAAAGACTCTGTTAAGATGCATAATGTTAGGCAACTGCATTTGAGCAACCCATACATCGAGAAAAGCTGTTAACGAGAACAACTAAGTTCGATACCTGATTTTAAGGCTATTTTTCTGATTTTTCATTCCAACCAGAAGGTATTAAGAAATCTCCATAGATAATAAAAGAGGTAGGTAAATTCCGGAACACATAGCTATAGTACGATAATAGTACGCTCTTGTAGTGTCTGAACTCTGAAAAGGCCGCATTAAAGAAAGGCTAGCTACATATTGAATAATGATCCCGTTGCATTATAGATGCTGAACTATTCGCATAAGATTCTGTTTCCCACTTTCTTCTCTATACCGGAAGAGAACTAGTTTAATATCCTCGCTTCACTGCTTTCACCGGTCGAGACCACTTTCTCCGCTCACATCACATTGACGTTTTAACCTTACGTTTAGGTTCCCGATGACGCCATATGCACTCTGTGGCAGCACAAAACGGAGGAACAGAATCCGAGGCTTCCGATTATGCTTGCCTTCACCACTTCTCCGAGTCCTAAGAATGGCCTTTCAAACTGACGGTGAGGATTACGTAATTCTATCCCGATTTTAACGGAATCGTCGAGAGCGAATGTACGTGTCCCAATCCTCCTTCATATAGTCCCATTTTAAGTCAATCAGTTACTTGAAAACTTGTTTTGCTTCTTTGTTCGAATGCAGTTCGGAGAGAATTTTCGACATATGCAGGGACACTATCTGAATCACCTTGCCACCTTAACATACCAAGCTGGGGTCTATGGAGGACCCCAAGATTTTTCTTTCATTTCTTACTTGTTTGTTGGTGTAGGCTACTTAAAATAGTTTTTTTGGGTTACTGTAAGATATAGATCCAGGTATATTTTGTTCAACAATATTTTGTTTATTTATTTCAATAGTAATAAAAGTAAACCAAATGTTGTCGTTTGTTTCAGGACAGAGAAAGATGCATCTTTCATTTACTTTTGCATGTCTTGGTCATAGCTTTGAGAACAGGAAAGCTACTGAGCTATGCGATGTGCTGAATAATGGCATATAATTAGGATCTCATTATAGACTGCCGTGAAAAGTTATGTGCATAGGGATTTTGCTGCCTATACATAGACTTGCTACTCTCATGGCAAGAGGAAAAGAAAGACAAACTACCTCCTCATCTTACCAAGTGAGCCTCATTCTCCTTCCAAAGCTCTTTTTAGCTAATAGTATAGGAATTGAAACAACTGACAGGAAGAAAAGATTTCTTGGTCTCGATCTAGTCCGAACAGTCTTTAGTTATTTAAAACAGAAAAAATTCAAACCCAAAATATAAATCAGAATTGCCAGGTGGTGTAAGTATAAGCTGGCTAGTAAGTTTCAGTTAGATCTCCAGTCACAAGTCATGCTTCATAATGAAGATTAGAGGAAACAAAAAACCCTTAGACACAATACTGTATGATGATGTATATAATGGAAATAATTAATTATCTTCATAATTTATGAAGATACTGTGACAAAAATAAATGAAAATAACCTTAGATGCGTAAATACATCAGCAGTACTTACTAGATGCAGCCTGTGGCTAAATCATCAAGATCAAAATAACTAAAAAGTAAAACGTGAATAAATTGGGGAAATATAATAAGCTGTTACTGTACACCGTCTTGCATCGTGGAAGAGTTATAGGTAAAAATCAGTATTCTAGAAGAGGATTATGAAAGATACTGCATCAACTTGATGTTACAGAGTGGGAGGTAATGCAACAGATTTTTCCATGAGTTCACAAGTGAAAGCACTATGGTAAAACCAGTGAAAACTATACTGAGACTAAGGAAACAAACTGCCAAATTTTCACTTGTAGAGAAGAAACTTGCCAATTTTGGTACACATATTCACACTAATTCTCTCAACGAGACTTTCACTTCATGAATTAGCTGAATAACATTTGGGTAAATGGATATTATTTTACTATAATTTTCTATGTCCTCTGCTCTGGGGAATGTAACCTAGGAAAGTAATACCACTTTCTACAGCACTTCAAAAGTACTGCAGAGTTAGCACAGCAAGTAAAAGTCATGAACAAACAACAAGTAAATTCAAATAATTTTCCTAAAGGAAAATGTTGGTCATAAGTCAAACAAAAGATAACCAATTGCCGGTCGGGTGCTCTGTCCGTTGAGCTATCCCGGCAGAACATTTCTCCAAGCCATTCGGGAGACTTCCAAGTATATTGCTTACTGATTTGACTTTTGAAAATGAGAAGATGGAAAAAAATCCATGACTATTTCTCAAAATATGCCAAACTTGAAATATCTTTGAACATAAAACCGGGTTTAGAAAGCAATTAATGGATTTATAGTTACAATGTGAATCATGTTGAGAAAATTACATGGTTATTACTAAAACAAATCCTGAAAATGTTATGCATAATTTGAAAAAACATTAGTCGTGAATAAAATATTGATGCATTGGAAATTTTTTATTGCATTATTCAATACAGAACTGCAATTATTGTAAGGTTGATTATAGTGGCTGTAACAAATGCTTTACTCAGAGACTGCCAATTTTTCACTATGATTGATTACATTAATGATGGTTGTTGAATAAAAAATGACAGAATATTGCAAAATTTGGAAAATAAAGCAGCAAAAAGTAATTCCTTCTTTGGGAAATATAATTTCATCTATAGATTGGTTCATATTTATTAAACATGGCCAAATATATTTCTTTTATACTTGTACTGAATAAATTCTCTCCAAAAATCATGCAAAATATCAGCCAAACACCTCTGGTCACCAACAGCATCTCTCTCCTTTTAAAAAAGATATACACACACTTTCAATAATTACTAAAATTTTTGATGTCCAGAAGTTAAAAAGCTAATCATTTCTATATCAAGGCCATTAAAAACACTAAACATTCATACAAATCTTTCCTCAACATACAAATAGCAAAAGCCATTCAAAATTCCACTGGATTTTTGAAATTTTAAATCACAGAGTTCGGTCTGAAATTTTTAATGCAACAACCAACCATGTTGGAAACATACACATGAATCTCATGTTTTGCTTTGTGCCTCTTAAATTCCAGTGTTCTGAACATTTTATTGCATTTTCCTTTATGCAAAATTATCATTAAGATTTTCCTCCAGCAAAGAAATGAAGCATTTAATGATGGAATAATTTAATAATACAACTGAAACTGAAAGAAGCATTTGGTCCTATTCCTCTAAGAGTGACTTCAAAGCATAGACAAACATAAAAGTAGCATATTTTCATCATTCCAGACTCTCATCATTGGAAAAGGATGCCATACCAAAACTTCTATTGCTCACTAAGGGCACATATCTTTACAATCACAATACAATGCATAATTTGCAGCAGCTGGGAGAGTTGAGACCAAACACAGAATGGCAAAGATTCAGGCCCACATTACGTAGTTTTTAACCACAGGTGACGATACACCCAAATAAACAACCCCAACAAAGTACATAAGTTGAAAACTTACAAAAATACTTCCGAGTCTTACTAGAATTTCTATACATATAAATTTATGTATCAAAGCAAACAAAAGAGGACTCAAGTATTATTTACAAAAACTGAAGGAGGAACGAAAATTGGTATTAACAGATTCTATTTCTGATAACTGATATATTGAATATGATAAAAAGACAATTGCTTTATTCTCAATGTTACGAATAGTGGTAGTAGTAATTGAAACGGATATGTCTTTCTTTTCATAGCATTAGTGGCTGAAAATAGAGAAATTGACATTAGAATTTCTGACACACAGACAGATCAAGAGACATCTGATAAAAACAGACCAGGTGTCTTGGAATATTTAGACTTCCAAGACAACCCTCTAAAAGACACTACAAAGCACTAGTATTTGTAAATGGCTTGGAGCAGGCTATACAGAGATATTCCCAGCAACAACACTTTGATGCAGGCACATCATAAACATTTTTAAGACATGGCACACAACATACATTTAAGAATTGTACAGACATTCAAAAATTTTTTGTTTTTACATTCAACCAGCATTAATTCCTTCTGGCACTTCACCAATAGTGGTAAACAGGAGGTAATCGCAATTTTAATACTAAACCATTTGTAAATCTTGGTTTAATCCAGCAACACACAGCCCATATTAAAGAGGAATATATCAGACTGACTCAGGAAGAGATCTGCATCATAGCTTACTTAATAAGTTTTCTATAACCATGAAAAACTCTAGGCCGCATGGCTTATAAACACTTCAGGCTTAAGCATTGGTAAAGGGCAAGAAATAACTTATAACTCAAAATTTTTGCTATACATGAACTGACAAACGGTGTACCTATTTTCATTTTAATAAAGATCCACCTTTAACTGATTCTGCGCAGACGTGATAACCAGCTTATTATTTAAACCTGCATTATGCCACAGAAGCTGCCGATTTTACAACATCTGCTGCGATTCAAAGAGCCAAAGTCCACAAAAAATTCTATAATTCTGTAAGCAGAAATAAAGTCTCTCTTTAAATGATATTAGATGAAAGTTTTTCCAGTGATAAGCTTCCACAAAAAGTAAAAAAAACCTAAAAACAGTGAGTAATCAGTGATTGTTAAAGAAATATATATACTGCAACTTTTGGCATCAAATTCAACATTCAGTGGAAATGGTTAACCTCTAACTTTCTTTAATGCAAAACATTGGTCCAAACTTCTGCCAAAATGAAGTCTTCTTTTCTATAGTATTTCTAATACCGCAACTGCAGAAATCAAAAGAAACTTCTCACTGACCACCTACGTAGATTTCAAGATGTAGTCATTTGTGAGCATTTCAGAATAATACCATGAGCAGTTGCTGATATTGTCTACAAGTTCCAACTACAAATACTGAAGAGCCAAACTTCCACATGTTTTATGCAGTCTTTTAGGCAATACATGTTTAACAGTGATGAACAGAATTTCCGAGGAAGACATGCAATTTTAGTTCACACCAGGAAGAACGAAAGCAAAGTTTTCTAAGTCACGAATCATGTGAGGTAAGGGTGGGTAAGCCCATTTAGTTAATAACCACTTAAGGGATTTCTTTAAATGCTGCACATCAAGTTTTGGACCATGCTTCTACCAGAGAAACATTGAAGTTCTAAAAAACGCTGCCTAAAAGAGGAGTATGTGCCACATGGTTTTTTTAGGCAGATAAAGAAAATAAAATGTCAACAAACACAGCTGACGGATTTTCAAACACTGTAAAAAGAGTATTTACTCAAAATAGAAGGCAATATACGTGATGAGAGGGACCTTCAAGAAAATGTACATTTTCATCACCACAAATGTTCCCCTTAAATAAAATACTTACTTGTCATTTGGAAGACAAAACAAAAATTAGGTAAAAATTACTTAGAACAATACCTTTAAGAATTGCGTTTTGTAAGTCCTCAGCATTAGCAATTGACAGTAATACTGAAATGTGCTAATGCTGAATCCACAAAAAATAACAGGAAGGCATCAGAAGATTATATGAGCACCATTCTGAATGCCGTGAGAGAATTGACCTTGACTTGGCACTGGTATGTTAAATCTCAGAGCACTGAGTCTAATTAACATTTCCTACCATAACTGCAATTTCAGAATTGCAGTTTATGTTTCGACTGTCACTGTTCACTTTGGTCAAAGCCATTTGATATCTCTTTCAGGGGACTCAGAAATTGCAATGAAGAAGTTCTAGACCTGGTATCCCCTCGAGGACAAAATTCCTCCTGCTACCTGTCTTCTATTACCACTTGTTTGAAAACACCAGCCTGCATCTGACTTTTGACTTCATGGCCACCAAGAGCTGTGGATCCATCTTTTCCTATGAAGAGCTTCAGGCCTGATGCTGGAGAGGATAAAAGAGAGATGTGTAGCATAAGCATTAAAATCGCACCGATAATATTTTACATGAAGAAATAATACTATCAACCATGCTGACAATTATAGCAAAATCTATTTCTTAAGTCATAGGAACAAAAGAAAAATGACTAGAATCATGAGCGATAAGGCCATGCAAATGAACATATCCTAGATCGACCATATTAACTTTAGAGAAACTAGGACACAGATGGATAATCTAGGACTTTTGTTATTACCATATTTTCTTGTAGATAACCTGTGTGTTATCTATAAGAAATATAGAAAAATTATAAAAATAATAGTGTGTGATATAGATTGGAAAATCTCGTTTCATTGAATATCTTGAATATTGAACTCGGAAACGAATGCCTAACAACACAAGTCATATATCGCAGAAGTCATGGAGTATATACTCACGTAGTAATAGGGCAATTTTATTAAAACCAACATATTGTAAATGTTAACGTAATCAAATAATTCCATTCAAAACACAAGAGTAATTATCATAAATATTACAGTAGTGAAAAAAACATTCTCGTCAACATAATAACAATTTTGAAATGTGTGTTATCTATACATTATCACAGTGAAGAGATTTTTAAAATGCATCCCATAAAACGAGCATGAATGAAATTATTAAGAAGACATGGGAAGAAATAGGATACACTAATCACCTCGCTAAAGTAATCAATGATAGAAAGAATGCTCCTGAAATAATGGACTCTAAGCTTATCAAATTCGAGAGTTATTTATGACTGGGAAACTCACTTTCAGCACTCTCATCCTGTCCAACAAGGTTTGTAGCCTTGAGAAGCTCATCAATAAGGTCATCAGGGTTGACTCGTGTCACTTCAACCATTGACCCAGATGTGGGTCCTGATGCCTCAACGGAAGAAGCAGTGAGAGATGCTGAGGAAGATGACGACAGTGCTGCAGATGTTCCATAGATGCCTTTTCCAGGAATTCCATCTTCACCAGAGGTCTTCTTTCTTCTATCAGCAGCAACCGCCTTGGCTCGATCCAAGGAGCCAGTGGTAGCTTCAGTTAAAGCAGAACTTGAACCAGAACTAGTGTTTCTAGAACCAAAAAGACTTAATGAGACACTTGAAATAAGAAAAATTAAAGGGCAGCTGAAATAATCAGCTTCACTAGTTTCACATGCATAAATTTTGCTATCATCGTTTTTATGGACATCATTAATGACATGCAACAGATACTTTCTTCAATATTTTCTAAACCAGGCAACTGAGAATAAAATATAGCATCAAAAATTTTAATATTTCTCTAGATTATATCCTGAAATAAAACCTCTTTGACCCTTTGTGTCAATATTCATGATAACGTGACTGGAAACATAATCTACAAATTATAAATAATTCCAACCATATATTCGTAGAAATGACAATTTTTTCACATAAAATATATTCTTTCAACAGTTTTTTTACCCAATCTTACTTGATTTAACAATAATATCATTAGGAATTACAGTTCATCACACCATTTCATTGGTTTTAGGAAAGAAGCATATTCTCCTGACAAAATATTTTTGGGGTAAAACAGTAATAAACCATCACCTTAGAAGTAAATAACATGGAACCTAATGTTAACTGTAACATATCAAACATTTTGGTCACTAATTATTTCTTCAAATTCAAACTGCAGGACATGCAACTTCTTCTATTTTTATTTGACAGAAGGCTAAAAGGCAACCCATGCACCACAAAACATTTACACAAAACAAAATTTATCAAATATTTGCAAATTAAAGTGATGCAATGATTAAAAATTAACACATTTAAAAATTGTAGCGATAATCAAACAAAACGTTAATGAGTCAAAACACTGAGCAAGTATTTAACATGTTTATTTATGGCAAGGGGAGAAAATAATGAGAACTTTATCCCAAAACAAAGCTTATGCAAACGCCTCTAAGTGGAATCTTCTTATTATCATTTCTTTTCAACTAAACATAGATATAAAATTGACACTTTAGCAGCGTTTTCAGATCTAACTAAACAGCAAGAATGAAGTTATGCACGAAGATTCTGTAAATCATCACAATTCTACTCTGAAATCTCACAGCTACATTGTGAAACTGAGAGTTCCTTGCATGACCAAACAATCATTTTTCTCCCTTGTTTGCTTATCACTTAAACTACCCAGCCACAACGAATTCTTTTCATAAAATTCAACAAGTACACAAAGAAGTGCAAACATGCTCAACTTCAAGTATGTGATGAAACACATGAAAAAATATATATTTGGTTCCGATGATAAATTCAATTAAAACAAACAGTTTAAACAACTAAATACATAAAGGAAGATCTGATCCAAAGAGCCACTTTGGAAAAGAAAGATATGCAGTCCAAAAAGATACAAAAATATCGTAAACAATATCACAACAGAATGTAGAGTCCTCTGGGTAAACTTAAGATGAAAAAATTGACAGAAAAGTCAGATGCGGACATATATCTTGGAAAGGTGCTGGACTAAGGCAAAATTTGGTAAAAGGTGGAACTGTGCATTAAAAATTAAGACTGTGACATGAAACTTTTTGAATGGAATGACTAACGGTTGAGTTCTTCCAACCACTTCTTCAAAGAGATCATCTTCGCTGCCACCAGTTGCTCCAGATGCTGCAATCAATTGCTTCCTATTGCTCCTGTAAGGAGTTAGGGTCACACACCTTTTTAGAGAGCAAGAGATTCATTATGCTAAGAGAATATTTAACTACAGAGAGAAGAATATTTGCACTAAATAGTTAAAGAAGAATTTATAAAATTTCAATGGGTTAGGTGGAAGAGGAGACTTCTTAGTCTTAGCCTTGCCTAAATAAAGATGTTAAACATTGTTTATTTATCTTCCAGAGGCAAAGAAAGTGCCATTTGCAAGGTAGTCCCTCTTAACCCATAGGCTGCCACCACTTGAGAATCATAGAAGCATTATGATGTAGTGGTACCACGAAATAATAATTTACCACAACATTCTGGCGATATATTTTACATAAAAAAGAGGCAGTATCTAACTGAGCTGAGTGACTGAGCCACCTTTTGCATAAATGAAATCAATTCTAAGGATAAACAGGGAGTAAAATAGTATTAGAACACCTTTCACATTGTTATATGAAAATGTACAAATTAACAGAATAACTCTGAACATTAATTAGAGTTAGATAAAAGCTCCAAAAAGCCATTGTTCGCAAGCAAACTAACCATTGAAGAATTCCCACCAGCGGGGGTTGGGGTTCTCCGTGGTCGCACTTTGCAAGTATTGTTCTCAATATGTATTTCAACAACTATGTTGCCATCTTCGGGAGAGAAGAATAGCTGAGTATTATAATATACTCAGAGCAACATTGAATTATTCTTTTCTCCCGAAGATAAGAAGAATAGCTGAGTATTATAATATACTCAGAGAATAATTATTCTTCTCTCCCGAAGATGGCAACATAATTGTCGAAATACATGTTGAGAACAATACTTGCAAAGCGCGAACACTGAGAACCCTAACCCCTGCTAGTTGGAATTCTTCAACAGTTAGTTTGCTCACACACAACGGCAATTGGAACTTTTATCTAACTCTATTGTCTTACCACAGCCGTGTTCCTTTTCCTTATAGATTTAAATAACTCTGAAGTTAAGGTAAAATAAAAAAAGCATTGTTATATTAAGAAATCAACAAGGTTTAATCATTGCAGAACCTTGATATCAATTTGTAATGTTTCTGTTTTAAATTTCTTTTAAATCTGTCTTTAAATCTCTGGAGTTGTAATTTGTTGTAAATGTATTCCAGAATTTCATCTGATTGTATTATGAGCTTTTCAAATGAATTATATAAGGTTTAATTCAAACTTTTTCCTTTTGTCATTTTGGTCTAAAGTTCATATAATGAAATTTAAAAAAAAATAATGTGTATTACAAAAAGTGAAAAAGTATTCACACAAATGTTCTGTGATATGAAAGATCCATTAACTCAGAGAATGTTTACAGATGTAGAGAAAAATGTTAGGAATCTTAAGACAGGTTCTTGTGAAACTTTTGTTATAACTTCCAGTACATTTGAAAATGAGAAGAATTCAAAAAGTTAATCCACTGAAAAAATTAACCTTTCAAGAATAGAGAGAGAGAGAGAATC
>KZ308242.1:1682280-1713076 GCA_000376725.2 Ladona fulva
CATTCAAATGCCCTTCCACCCACTCTTTGTAAAAAATTTTGAATCATTAACCAATCAAAAAATGCAATGAAAGGAGATGACATTATCCTGAAATAAGATATTAGAAGAAGAAGATTAGCAATCAGCTACAGTAAGTTTTCATTGGAGTCATGTATTTATACAAACTTAAAACTTTTTCTTCATACTAATAAGTTTAGACAGACATAACAGGCTGTTTAATACAACATCAGCTACAACAGTGCCTAAAACTCTAAATAAATAAATAATAAAAATTTTTATCGTAATTACAATCAAGATATGAAACATTGGAAATATATAGCATTCACTACTAGCTATTACCTGAACATGACAAAGCATAGAATACAGCAATATTGCTTTTTACATCTATCAAAGCTTTAAATTTAAAAACATGTTACTAATACTAACATAAATTTGTCAAAATAAAATTTTCATTCTCCTACCATAAATTCTAAATGCAACAGTTTTGCTTAAAATAGATCTATACACAAAATTAAAGAAAAAAATATATGTACAGAATAAAGTTATGGTAACCTCTCACTTAAGATATTTCTGACTAGTATACGATAGCTCATAGCAGACTAATGTCCATTAAGTCATTTCTTATTGATCACTGTCCATATGGGGAAAATATCACAGCTTCTAAAAGACACTATACAATCTCAAGAAAAATCTGTTAGAGCTTCTGAGCTAATACATATTTTATGAATAAAACCATCAAAAAAATAAAATTTGAAATAACCACATATGCATTGATAAAAAGTAAAATTATAATTCCCAATGCTTCTGTCAATTAAGGCAATAAACCACACATTTTTTCGTGAAGTAGGTTAAAAATATACATCTTAACAAGGAAAATTCATCAAAAACCAAAACATTTGAAACGAGAGATTAGAGCTTGGATCAATCTTAAACATGCAATGTTATAATTAAAAAATGCAAACAATGTTAAATCGAAGCATATGCAGAGTTATGAAGGCATTTCTTTCGAATCAGTAGAGAGGAATTACCTTTTCTGAAAAAGTTTTCCAAGTTGCACCGCTCCAATTGGATTAGCAGGCGACTTCCCACCAGACCCTAAACCATGCGCAACTGGGTTCGTAGAGCAACATTTATGCCAGGCACAGTGAGGTGCATGCAGTTTTGTAGGGGTGAAGGGAAACTTGGGAGACCTTGGCAATGGGGACGTCATTGGTGTACGTGGATTACTGCGGGCTGAGGGAGGTGTTGAGGGAGATGTATGCGCACTTTGGGACTTCATTTGTTCGGGAGCGGGAGGGGTGAGATGCAGCTGGATGGTGGGGGCATTGTCCACTGCATGGTGACACTGGCAGAAACTGGAGTTTGAAACAATGTGCTGACAGTGGTTTCTCACGAGTTGGTCGCAGCAATCATTGCCGTGACTTGTATCGTGATGTTGGGAGCCGTGGCCAGATTGAAAAGTGAAGAGGGACTGTAACGAAGGAAGGCGGAGGTGAGGGGAGGAAGCCGAGGAAGGGCGAGAGTTGGGACTCAGGCTGTGGGAATAACGGCGTGCGGCACCAGGAGATACCGAGAATGGTGACAACTGTTGTGTGGGAGTGGGAGCCGCGGTGCTAGAGATGTTGGATGTGGAGGATGACGTGGAGGAATGCTGCGAAGAGCTGGAAGAAATGTAAGCAAGGTTTTGAGGAAATAGAAGCAAGCTCTGCTTACAGGGCCAGACCGGCCAAGAGGGCGATCTTCGGAGGATTGGAATATTAAAAAATCATAAGTTGGGTGAAGGTTAATCGGCAGTTAAAACGTAAGTTCGATAAAGTAAATTTAAAAGTTCGGATAATAGTTGAGTCAAATAAAAATAGGAAGTATAAATTAGCAGAAAAGGAGGGATTGTTGTTAAAAATAAGAAAAACGATGTACAAATATTCAGATAAATCAATATTATACACAGAATAAATTATTGGTGAAGTTTTATTTTATAGATATTTTGGGAGAAACCGATGCCATTAATATACGAGTTAAAATTAGATTAAGGAAAATAATATTTCAACATTACAGATTGAAAAAGTTCAGAGAAATATATTTCCAATTTTCAAATAGTTTTTAGTGCATAATTTAAAGTAATTTCATGGGAAATTAAATTAGAGAAAAAATCAATATACGTTAGAGTTATTTCAATCACAGGGAAATAAAATGGTTCAATGGAAATCAATAATAACAAAGGTGGTTTGGAAATAAAGAGGATAATAATATTTATGGGAAATTCAAAGGTACCACCAAAGGTAAGGACCATGGAAAGTAAAGGAGGAGTAATTAGTCCCAAAATGTTAGCGCACAAGAGGGTGAAATGGGAGAATGAGAAGGGTAGGTTAAAAAAGGAAGAAAAACATGCAATTTTAAATCCAAAACATGCAATAAACGATTATATATATTGGCTAAAATATCAAATAGCAATATCTCATAGCTTTGCTTATGATACACATTTCTATGGAGGTTATTCATAAAAAATAAAATTAGCTATTTTCATTATGACTCTAAGTAAAAGCCAGGGAAGGGTTAAAATAAGATGAAAATCTATATCTTCAGAGCTGAAGAAAATATCGCATGTTTAATACAAAAAAATTTAGTTTTCANCAATATGGTAGTGGAGACAAAACCTTGCAAATGTTAGCCATATATCATACGAACTAGAGGGATCATAATCCATAAAACCACATTTTCAAATTCAAAACTTTTTAACATAAAATTCATATTAAAGTGACATTTATCTCAGGTATAAATTAATAAAGAATGCCATAGAGCCTAGTTACTATTTATAGCAAATAAAAGATGTCTCAATGTCCCAAAACATGAGCCCACTATTAAAAGCAGCTCAAGAATTAATACAATTTACTACAAAAAAGTTATTTTTACATCTTCCTGCCAATTCCTCTGGCTGACTATTAGAAATAAACTACTGTGAAGTCTTAAGTCATGTATCATCTATAAATTGCCATTCAATCCCCTATTCATTAAAAATACTACCAAAAAAGCTACACTATTCAAAACCAATGGCATAAATGTGATTTGAAGTACCCATTGATTGTAAACTGTAAATACGTATATTTATATCTCAGTGTTTAACAGTTATACCCATTATCTGTACATATCATACATTTTTAGCTATGAGACAAGCCTTACCAAAATTCTAACAGAAAACTCAACATTAGTGCCCCAGAAGCATGCTGTAAGTGATTGCTATTTAACAAGCAGTTAGAACTGAATTTTCTGAGTTTACTTTCAAGCATAAAATAAAAGTTCAAAAAATTTAAACTTCAATCATTGTTATTTTCTGTTAATAATTAGAAAATTAATTCTCAATCCAACTTAATTGAAGTAAAGATACATTCATGCATTTACCATGCTCCCTTTGGTTTAACAGATAAAATTCTAGCAATTACTAGTTATAAAACGTGTTCAAAAGTAACTGTAATGCTTTGAATGAGATAGCTGTTAATATGAACATATCAGCTTTCAAAGGAAAAACAGCAATTACTTAAAATCCAATATTCAAATAAGCTATCTTATATTTGGCTAGATTGCCTCATAGAACAAATTCCAATTTATTTTGAAATCTGGCTTAAAATATTCTTTAAAAGTTAAAGTTTTCAATGTCTCAAAATGTGTAAATTCATGAAAGTAGAAAAAGTCATTTTACTAGGAGGTGAGCTTGAAAGATAAAAGCACTGAGAAGAAAGCACACATCACCAATAGAAAAAAGTGAAAGATTCAGTGATGTGGCTCATGCATTTTTTATAAAGACATTTGATCACATATATACAACATTTTCTGGCTTATAAGATGCTAGAATGTACAAGACACATCCCAATTTTGAGAACATATTTTGAAGAAATAGGCAACCCTTCTATTATCCAAAGAAATCCATCACCAAGAAGAAGTTTCCACCAATTAATGTAAACAAGAATTAGTAGTATTTTAAGAGTGCTTTGACAGTTGAGGTCATTTTGCACATGAGGGCCTGCACCAGGAATCAAATCCTGAACCAAAGGCAAACACAATATGCATTGGTTATCTGACTATAAGCCATTACGTAAATAAGTATGGCAAAATGGAGTAATCAGGGATACTATCCAGGGGCAATATAAATTAATAAAATTGTTTCATTGAATCATAAAACTAAACAAAATGAAATTCATTGAAACTGACTGCGCAAGATTCAAGGTGATTTCCCAATTATTACAGTAAAACTCGCATCTTATAATCCAGAAAATAAGGTATTTATTATATATATATATCCCTGCTACAAAGAGAGAGATCCATGACAGATTCATTTTAATAAATCCAATAGCTTTTACATACTAAGTGAATGCCTGACATACCTTATATGGCCGGAATCTCCCGAAGAACTCTGCCTTGAATGCTGCTGAGATTGAGAATTCAATGAGCCATAACCTGAGGCCCTGCTCATTTGACTTGTATTTGATGAGTTACGAGAATGGCCACCACCATTGGTTGCACCATTAGCACCAGCAACAACCTCACAGCAGCGCTGGTGCATGGCAACAGAGCCACTGTGTACAGCTGAGCCTCCAAGAGTGAGGGGCATTGGTGTAGAACTATCTGTTTCATCAGTGCCCATACAGAGGCAGTAGTCTGCACTTGGGTCAGGCATTAATGCTACAGCAGGAAGAGTTAGCTCAGATGGTTCCAAACCACTACCACTGACCAAGTCTGGAACAAGCAGAAAATTTGAAACTTATCAATCATACTATAAATGCAAACACATGATAATATTGTCAATTTAAGTCATACATGTTTTGGTGATTTTTTTCAGAAAAATTAATAGCATATTAAGCTGTCTGCATGATTAACTTTTAGTTTTTACACAGAAAATTCTTAACATACATGTAATGTTTGGCATCAAACCTTTGCTCTTAACACACTATTCCACTTAATACATGATTTTCTCTCATTCCAGGTCTCTATCATACAAAAAAATAGTAAAAATACTGCTTAAGAAGCTGTATTAACTGCCTGTAAGGCAGAAGTTTTAAAAGAACTGGACTTACTACACCTTTAAAATAGGTTATCAATGAATAAAAGATATTCAAAAAAGTTCTCATCAACAAAGGCAAAATATACTAATTAAATAAAAATAAATAGATAGTAAATGTAAGAAAGCAAGCAATAAAAATTACATAAATGGATCAGATGTCTATTATAGATAGCAGGTGAAAGATCACTCTTTTGCGGAATAATACAGAGTAGCATAATGGCATAAAGAGTTTGATCTTGTTGTACGGTATGAAACGGAGAGAAAAGAAAGAAATTAAATCATCATTTATAATCTTAATTTACCTTTAATAAAATTTAGAAACATTTAAAATTTAAAATAAGGTAAACTAAGACTGGTCCATCTCGAACGACTTCAGTTATTACTGTATTTCCCATAGGAGCACTTTTTCCTGTGAATATTTAATCTAAAATCGGCCTGTGTCATATGGGCTGAGGGTGGGAAATTTGTTTGATGTCAGGAATAACAATAAAATAGTAATCGTAAACAATGTTGTGCTTTGACTTGTGGATTTTATCTTCCATTCAGCAGGGAAGCCTTTTTAGTAATATTGTGCTTTTGTGTCATTCTTCCATAAATTGATGCTCTTTTAAGAATCTCATTTCTTTGTTTAACTTATGAGCAACTTACATTATTGTGTGTATAATTTTTGCTTCATCCAACTGAAAAATCACGGTTTGTCTTATAGGCAGGTGCATCTTATGGACTAGGAAATATGGTAAATCTAAACTAATCTTTTCTTCAGGTATACACATCTTTATTGTATCTCTTTACTCACCTGAAGATAATAAAGGTGTTCTTTTCTTGGGTAAGCTTCCAAATCCTGAACTACCGCTGGCTATTGAGCCTGCAATGGACCCACCACCCACACCTAAGCTACCCACTCCACCTCCACCAGGTCCTCCTCCTCCAGCAACTAACCCAACCACTTGAGTTTCCTCAGAGTCCTCTGGAGGAGGAATGGCAAACTGCTTGTGCTTGAGAGATGGAGAAGGCCTAGAAAGCAAAGAAAAAGTTGGTGATGAGTATCTTGCTTTCCAAGACAGGCATATTATTCTGAATTCTCAAAAAATTTGCCCCCTAAGTCCTCACAGTAAGGTGGAAAAAATGTAAAAGGTACAATTTAAGGTGGTCTTACAGTACAAACTATTACAAAGAAAACCCTTTACCACTTTAAATAGTCTTTTTATGAAAATAAATACAGCATGTAATAGCCAACCTCAAAATATATTCACAATCAATATGGTAGTGGAGACAAAACCTTGCAAATGTTAGCCATATATCATACGAACTAGAGGGATCATGATCCATAAAACCACATTTTCAAATTCAAAACTTTTTAACATAAAATTCATATTAAAGTGACATTTATCTCAGGTATAAATTAATAAAGATAGATAAACTCAGGATGTAAAGAATCTAGTAAGAGCAAGGTAAATAATACAATCTGATTGAATGGTACATCAAAAGGTACAGTTGAAATCATAGCTTCTCTAGTCATCATCAAAGATAAAGTCTTTTACTCAAATTTTGAATTTTCAATAACTTGCATCAAACACAGCCTATATATTCCATATCATGGCATCAAACCATAATAATTTTCACTGTTTTTTGCTCTAGCCTTAAAACAAAAGGAAACTTCAGTTCAACTGTGGTTTTGCTCCTTCTACCATCATTAAACTGGTTTAAACCATTTTTTTCTTCAAACATTCTAGTATTATATCCTTTTAGAAGTTTCTTTTATTATTTCTAGCTTTTTCAAATATACTACATAACAATAGATTTTACAATAAAACTTAGCAACAGTGATTTGCGAGTCATAGTTACACCTTTCTCCAATTTGGCTTAAGTAAAATGTGCATTGTTGTGAACAGAAAATTGGAACAGAATAAATAATGGATTTTGGTTTTAGGTTGAATTAACATTTTATCAGTTTTGGTTTGGTTTTCACTCCAGCAGATAACAGTTCTTTTTGCAATTGTTTGATGCCCTTGTCCACATGTATATAGACAATATTAATGTGGTTTCACTGATGTCTCTTGATTTATGTAAGATATATGACAAAACAAGTAATCAGCAATTCTAAGATGCAAAAATGTCAAGTAGTAAGAAGGAATACAGTTTTCCATTTAATTAAAATAATTTTTTGGTAAACACTACACATATTTACTACTTTTAATAATTTTACCTCCATTGAATCGTTGTTAATAACAATGTAAATATGCTCTCAGGAAATGCTCAGGATGTATTTTAATGACATCAACACAGCAATATGATAAATCATCACTTCTTTCCAAAAATTTTTTCATGAGGAAAATTTTTACAGGAAAAAGCAAGATATTCATACTCACACTTTGAAGAGGACGTCACCAGATATCATACTCATTCTAAGAGAGATGCGAAGGACAGAATTGTCCTGTCTATGCCTGGTGTCGTACCCTTCCAGAAGGCACCCTCGCTGGGTCTGACCAGAACCTGCAGTCTCTGCCAAATTGAGGTCACAGAAGCCCAGCTTCACAAATGAGCGACCCCCTTTGACCTCCTGGATTTCCAAAAGAAAAGAATAAATCGATATTAACATTCATGGTTAATAATATTTCTTGAGAAAAATTAAAAATATATAATTTTACAATGAGTTCTGAAAAACGTCAATGCTTTAGCCCTAGTGATGCAAATGAAAACGCATGAGCTCTTGGTCAACGATCACTAAGCATCACAAGTGCAATAGCCACTGGTTACAAGCCTTACATACATCTCAACAGTACCAAATTTCACAAGTCGGTGCATGAATTGAGATTTTTAATTCACCAAGAGGAGGAGTTTTAAACAGAACCTGCTTCCAGAGCCTTACTAGCTTATTTTATTTCCATTCTAAATAATAATATCGAATTTCACAAAATCATACACATTCTAGCATCAAATCTGGTGATTTACACCACATTATAAAGTTAATTGAACTATTCTCCAGAGAATATAGCCCAGGTCCTAATCATTAGGTCAGCAATTAAGGGTTTCCTTGAAAGTAGGGTCTGGCTGGAAACCCAAATACATCTACTTTTAGAAATGCTGCCTAACTGATTTTCTGAACACCAAATATTTCACGAGAAATTTGGAAGCTACCTGACAGTTTTCACAAGTTCCTCTTAGATATTGTCCATTATGAGTGCCATAATTAAATAATTTAGCTTAAACCACCTTATTACTTATAAAAATCATAATTTTGCAAACTATTTTCTTTACTGGAAAGCATGGTGCAGCTCTATCACTTAAGTTTCCAGAATAATTTTCTATTCACCCAAAGAGGGAAAAAAATTATCAGCAACTACAGTGGCAAAACTATTAGAAACTCTAAACATCATGCTTGCACAAATGCTTGACACATTGAGAACAGCATCCAAATAATGCACTTCCTGCAAGTTTGAACATTATTTGGATGCGTTTCTTTGAATGTTAATTTTTTTAATGACTTACAAGTGAAACTTTTTCTGGCCAAAATGTATGTCAAGTAGGGGTCACAACATATTTCTTATGGTATGTTATGGTCCCAAAACATTTAAGCTATTTATATAAAGTAATTTATTCATGAGTATGAGCATAAGGCACCGGCCACAGTGGCTAGCTCTCCATTGGGTTTTTCTGGTAAAGATATGGTTGTGTGTTTGTCAGATGATACTGTTTACATCTCTCCCGTAATTTCCTATAAATGGATGTTTGTGAGAGGACCAGAAAATGAATAAATAAATAAGGCTCTCTATATAATGCCAAAATTGCATAGGCAAAATAACTGAGCTATAAATCAACTTGCATTAAATGCAACTAAAATATTTTGATTCACTGAGTCACAAAAAAATTCTTTGTGCATGACACATTCCAAATTAAAAAATCTATACATGAGAAGTGAGCCAGTATTTTAATGGGTCAAGAGAGTGCAGTTGAAGCAATACTATTTGCTGGGTAAATCTAATTTTGGAGAGTGAGAAATGAATAGCAAGATCCAGTTGGTCAGTCACTATGTCAAAGAACTTCCTAGCGAAGCAAACTGGAGGCTTTAAAGACACACGGAAAGGATTTCAAACATGTCTCCCAGTTATTTTGGTCAATGCCTTTCATTGAGTCACCCATGGAGAAGCCCCTCATCACATCGTCTGAGCACCAAGTTGGGGAAATGGGAGTTGCATTAAAAGGTTTCCATTAATAGGATTTGCAACCTTGCCTACGTCATCTAAGGCCCCAGATTCTCCTCTGGACAACAATCCAGTGCAAATAATTCAAATAGGTGGAGCAGGAGAGTGATCATTAAATTAGAAGAGATAGTCGCGAACGCTTATGCAGAATTTGTGTGAATATGCATGATTTCCTACGTGCCACAGACGCGTAATTTTCGCAGCCTGTTATCATTAAGACTTCAACGTAATATAAGCGCCTAATTCTTATGGAATTACAAGTCTCGATCATTATTGTAAAAATATGTAACGTATTCTTGAACCACAAACCACTTCCTTCTCATGCACAATTATAATGTTCGATGTCCACATAAAGAACGAAAAATCCCATCTTCTACGGTAGCCAACAATGAAAAATTACCCCTGGTTCGTAAAACAATTTCCATTTGCAAAAGTTCCTGGGAAAACTTTGGAAAAGTTTTTAATTACACAGGGGAGCGGATTTACGCTGTTGGTGGCCCTAGGCGCAAAGATCTATAGGTACATGTATGAGGCCCCAACTAGTTATCATGAGTAAAAATTCTAATTTTTCATAAAATGCACAAGTATACATCCCGTGGAAATTCAGTCGTTTCAACATGGTAAGAATAAACAAAGAAGTTTAGAATTATAATACATAGTATTCCTATAAATTGTAATAAATGACAGACTTTTTCATTATATAGTGACATAAGTAATGTAAACGTAACATTTAGACTAATAATTCCTTCTTGAAGCGAAAAACCAGAACAATATGCTGTTGATAATTTCTAAGCAGTCTTATTGAGGCTCTCAGCTAACGCATATTGCGCCTGATTATAAATCCGCCCCTGAGTCCACAGAAAATCTGAAACTTTTCTGATGAATAGCGACTTACATTTGAGTAAGATTTTCTTTCGAAATAGTGCAATAAGGTCGCAAGGTTTGCGAATGACCTTGGAAGGAATGAACGGATTTTCCGAGGAGGGAGGTTTGACAGGGAAAGAGGATTTTCTAAGGCTTATTTCGGGGCTCGCTTGCGTAACGGTATCAAACTTTTCTTGAGATAGCCAGCTACTCGTGATACCGAGAAAAACAGAAAATATTATTACGAAATCTTCCGCTGTATTATGAAAAACTCCAGAGCAGTAACATTTGCAATTTATAAGCGGGACATTTGCAATTTATAAGCGGATCTTCTAACACCGAATAACTAGTGAGGAAGTCCTCCGAAGAGCGAAGGAGAAGCTGTAATAAAAAGCTTTGATAAAATGATGCACATTTAACAATACACTAAGAAAAGATAGTTTCCTTGAAGGAAGTCGCCGGATGAATTATGACTAAGATGACTATACGTCCCGTATCGCCGAGACAGTCCCGCTTCTGGCCCTTTTGTCCCGTCCACATCGTACAAAAATGCACTGTCCCGTTGGAGCCTTTTATCGAAAATTACTGTTCTTTTCATGATACCCAACAGCAAATTACAGATAATTAAAATCTCACGCTACAAATAAACTTAAATAATTCAACTATACTCTAAAACTGTAATCTAACAAATACTCATACATTTTTGTAGCAAATTTTATTATCACAAAAAGGTTAACTTTTACAAAATCTCTGTGTATCGGCGGAATGGGTTAGCTTCCAAATACGACGTATTTAACCTTTAGTATCAATCCCCAGTGCATTATATTTTGATAAAATAGGTACTTTATTTCTGGTTAAGATAAAATTTCCATCAACAAAATGACCAACAATTCTTTCAAATAATACCTGCATTGGAGGAATTGGAGAAAATGTTTGCCCCACTTCGTCCAGTTTTCCATTTACTGATGGAAATGTTCCGTTTTCAACTACGTGGGATGCGGTCAGCTTAATTATGAGAGACAGATGTTGGTAAGCGTTAAAGATAAGAATGAGGGAATTAAGCGAATGGCAGGGGATGGGATGGGGCAGAGGGCTGATAAAGTAAGAGAAATACCCATTGCTACAACAATTTTTTGCGATACTTGTTCATTAATTTCGGCACACAACTTATTAGGAGAGGTAAACAATGATTTTTCTTCGAACCAAATGATTCTTTGAAACAATGATCCATTTCAAAGAGAACACAAAAGAAGGCAATTCTGAGTTCAACCAGTATTATTGTTGCCATGAGTCTGCAGAAGTGCAGTCCACCGAGCTGCCTTAACCTGTGCTTGCCTATTCATTCCCAATATACGTAAGTATCCAACGCTATCAAGAAAAGAAATACGCGTCAATACTCCCTCTACCACATTTAACCCCAGCAAACTTTCAAAAACTAATGCTAAGAGGATTTTCTCCCAACACTATTTCCCTGACTAACTTAACTGAGTGTTGAACTACGCGACACTATGAGTTCATTTACTAAAGATAAATCGTGTAAAATTATCTCGTGTCACTGCCATAAAATCAGAGTAGATGGGGGTGTCGATACCGTGAATGTAATTGTAGATGAACCTTACACGGTTAAGGTTTTAATTCTTTCCCGAAAAAATATGGCGCCACCTTCACAAATTCAACGCATAGATTACTCTTAATTCACCACATTCCAAACATTCTGACGAAATTCTAAATTTTAGCGCCTGTACAAGTGGTATGAAATTCGGAGATTTTAGAGAAATAATTTCATTTTTAACAGGTCCCTTACCGTATATTCATACTTGAAGAATTTACGGGATATTGGTTAAAATTTGTAACGAATCGAAACTATATATTTTTGAAATAATTAAATTAATACATAGAATACAAAATTAGACTTAATTATTACACAGGCGGACCACAAAGCGTAATTCCACGACAAGAAACGTCGTGAATGGTAAGTATCTATTGGTGAAACACTAAGTCTTTACGAATTTGATACCTCCTAGCCGAAAATGAATCTAATTGACAAGCCGAAAGTCAGAATAAGATCAGAAACTTTTTCCTTCACACAGCATTATGTGCAGCAGAAACATAAGTATTCTTAGATAGAAACATCTGCAGTTGAGAATAAACATGTAATTTCTCCATTGAATAAAAATTTCGCACTCATAATAGATTTAAAACAAAAACTATAGTGTGCAAATACATTTCGGAAGCGATCCCGAGAGTAAAGGATAAGAAAAAAAAATCCCTTATTTCACTGCAAATATTATGCTTTATAGATTTACGTTTTAAAAATAATGCAAGGGAAAATACTTTCGTCGAAACTAAATTAATCACTCTAAATAAAACAGAATTAAACCTAATTTCTCACAATGAGAACGAGGTGATGCAAACATCCTACTGACACGCGCTTTTATCTTACAATTAGATAAGGTTACGAGGGGAAAAAAGCTCTCGACTGTGAACATTTCCTCTTCCATTAGGATACTACAGTTTATTGCGCTTACGATACCACAGAGTTATTTTCACAAATATTTGACTTTGAGCTACCAGCTACTCACAATCAACACATATGCTATCAAGTCCCCTAGCATTTATCCTCAGTCTAAAAACAAAAACGAAACTTTGAGAGCCTAAGAAACATGTCGAAATCACCAACAGAGAGAGAAACGTGACAAAAGCGTCACATGCATCCTTTTTCTTCAAAGCAGAGAGACCTATCGATCTAGCCTTCCACCGAAACCTACAAATGCACGACACGATCTCTCCCATGGATACGAGGACAATGTTCAACGGATAAAAATACAATTACGAGTGTTTCGGGCGGAAGTGCGTAATTAAAAATGAACGCACTCCATCAGCAATTTTACCCACAAACCAATGAGAGCTCGTGTGTTTAATGACAGGTCTACGGATTGGTACGAACAGCTGCGTTGCCAATGTCGAGGGTGACGCGTAACTCAAATACGAGACAAGGATCTCCACAGATAGAGGGCATGGCCGACGAGATTTGGGCGGCATATGGCAAAAAGAAGACTTTATCGAGCCGAGAAGCCGCAAAAAATTTCGTCCTGCGGCTGAACCGGCGAACAGCCTTCCGCCGAACTTGGAAATGAACCAGTCCGCAGAGGCCAGCGTCTTGTTTGATTGTGGACATTCATTCCCCGCAGTTAGATTTAGATTCACAAATCGGAAACGTATTAGAGACCCCCGAGGGGTCGCGATTAGATTTCGTAGAAGAACAAATGTTTAATTTATTTCGATTTGTGTTCGAAGAAGACCAAACCTGAGATATCGAATAGGGCACATTTCAGAAAACGAAAGTGAAACATCTGTTTCCGAGCGGACGATCTAGGACGATCAGAGTAAATATTTGGATTTTGGGTAGCTTGTGCGCTTTGAAGTACTCATTGGTATAACTCTGGGTTTTCACGATTCAATTCTGGGGTGTTTTTTATTTTTCAGGAGGAGGATAGCACTGTAATTGCATTAAATCCTATAGTGAAAAAGAATCTGTAATGAGTGATACACAAAGCAGTTTTAAAGTCTCATAGAATGCATCGCTGCAAAATATTTACCAGCAGTTAAATCTTCCAATATTTAAACTTCTTACACTACGATTATACTTAAACTTCTTACTCTACGATTTCCAACGTATAAATTTTGCTAACTTGGAAGAACTCGCATGAAAGGCAACCCTACGGGAGAAGCAAAGAAATATTTTCACCAGTTCTCTATATCTTTTCGCTTATTACCATTGTATTAGATGGAGTCCAGCGATATTTTATGGAATATCGACATAAATTCACCCATCCCATCTCAAAATGAGTGAAACCAAACTTAGAGTAAACTATAAGGGGATCTTATTTTCGACCCGGTTCATCCACCGAAGGCCATCACCAGGTCTAATGCCTTACGTCTTTTTCCCTTTACGCCCTCCTCCTTACCCGATGATGGCTGAAGACAAGATCTCTTGGGATACATACAAAGACTGGTTTTACCCCCAGCTGATTATTCGACCGAATCGAGCAAATCGCAAATTTAGCAGCCCTCTAAACCCCTAGGAGAAAGGGAGCTTGACTGCGTAGAGACATTGAACATACCTTCCGGATAGACACCCTGAGGATGCATGGATCCAGGACACACGTGGATGCATTGGCGCTCATCTTGCAGACGAAGGAGAAGTGCGCTCCCCAGCGGACGGAGTGATCCCTGACCTCCTCCCTGAAACAAAGAATAAACCATTTATTTCCGAGGCTTAAGGGATCGGGCGAAAAGGGTAAGGGGGATAAGGCAACGTTAAGCCAAACAGGGACCGCCGCTTACGGGCGGTTCTGTGAAATACGGTGTTTGTCTACGGCTGAAAGGGTCTTAAAACTCCCTCGCTTTTTTATACCGTGAGATTCGGAGAGAATTGCTGGACCGGGCCTTTCTCTTTCCCCATTGTGTGTTTAGTTGGTCCGTTCACGCAAATGAGTCTCGCTGAAATTCTCACCGTCTCTGCACTGAATAGTCACGTTTGCGCTCGAGAATTGGTTCCGAAAGAGCGGAGATGAATATTAAGGCTGACTACACGACCAAAACAAAACGTGAGAGCGACTGTTTTAGGCTGGCCGCGCTGTCCCGGAGGATTTTCAATTCTCTTCAATGCGGAAACGTGAGGAAACAAATGTTTTTGCCGAAAATTAGTTTGGGATGAATTTAAATGGTAGCCGACTGATCCGATCTGTCTTAATTCGGTAACAATATTCCCATTCCCATGTAATTGCTCAACAACAGATCACGAAAGTGACGTAATGATATTTATATAGCCTTATATCACTACCTACACCTCCGAGGTTGGCGGTAAGGTGTAGAAGTTAGCCTAGCATCGCTGGAGTCACGGGTTCGAATCCTGTTTAGGGCACAGTTCTTGTCTTAGAGAGGTTAGTTGTATGATTAGCCTCTTTAGTTGTATGAGTAGTCCAAAATTCGCCAGATAAAGTCGTTGTCATTATAATTACATGTCTAATAAGCGAAATTCGTAACATTCTTATTTACAAGCTAAAATGCAGAGAGACGAGAGGACAGCAGAAAAGAATAAATTGGTAGAGGTCACCGAAAATTCGAAATAAGGTCGGCAGGATTTATCTCCGTAAATAACTGATTTATACTTAACACACAACCTCAGCAATAAGAGTGGCTTTTGGGGGGTGGCAACTGGGCCAATCGCCCCTCGTTTTCGGTGGTAACGTCTCCCGTTCGATAAGAAGCCGCAGTTCGTAGCCAAGAAGTAAGGATACATTTTTATAAGAAAGAAAGACAGGGTATTGAAAATACACTCCTAAGTTTGTTCGCTTATTTTTAAGTCAGGGAAGTTGATCTAATCAAGACATTTAGGTAGCATACAGGTGTTTGGTAGCGTTCAACAGCTCTCTGACCCCCCAGATGGGTCACAGTTGACACTAAGCCCCTCGGGCACCTAACGCCGCCTATGATTATTTATCTGTAATCCTTATTAATTATTTTAAAAAGTTATTACAAATTACAAATTATTGAAAAAGTTGAAAAGACAATCTAACGTTTAGAATCGAAATTGGAACAACTGATTGAGATAAAACGATTCGAGGAGACTGGGTAGGTCTGGCAACTCGTAATTAAAATTTGATAGAGCGCGAGATGTAAATTTCTGCATGATCGATAAACCAAATACATCTATAGCACAAATAACAATTGCGAGAGATAAACGACAAATTGAGGTCTCCTATAATAATACTACTTTGCAACAAGTCCTGTCAACAACTATATAAGCCATCAAATCGTTATACTCTAGTTAAAAATATATGGACCATATGTATTTCTGAATGCGCCTTAAGTTGGGTACCGGACAGATTTCGCCAGGGAAGCAGGAAGAGGAAGATATACGGGATGTGTCGAAAATATTGTGAATGTGGCATAACGCGGCGTGCTTGTCGACCTCTTTTCGTAATCGCGCTGAAATTCAACACTTTCAGAATTATAAGCACCTTGTTAGAATAAAGAGTACAATATTCACACGGCTATATAATATGCATAAAAAACTCCATTATATGAAATTAAGCTTTGGCGATCTCTGGAATGAGGTTTTCTACCATAGGCTACCGGCTCTACATTTACATCAGTACCCCGCAAGACGCCGTATGGCGTATGGCAGGGGGTGTGAAAACACCGAGCCCATAAATAAGCTACCTGATGGTAATCCTAATGCTACCAGGAAAAAGAGACCAATAATAGATATCCCTTCTCACTATAATATCGCGAAATCTCTCTGTCGACTGGTTTTCGACTGAAAAGTCTCTTCTTCCATCTAACGAAAGGTTAGATGGAAGAAGAGACTTTTCAGTCTCAATCTCGCCTTTAATAAAGACATTATTATTTCTTAAAATGTAGAAAGAAAGAGGGTTATCGCGAAAGATGAACTGTCTCGAGATCTTGAAATTGTGACGGCACCCTCTAATTAAACTAACGACACCGCATTCACTAACCCTGCCCTTCATTACCTTACCCTGAAACTATGTGCATGATATATATTCTCTCAGTATATCCATGGGTTGCATCTGATGATGGCTGAAGGCCGAAACTGATCGGTAAATAAAACTGCTAGGAAAATACGAGGTCCATTGTTTCCCATTTGTTAAATGGCGTTCCACGAAGTAAGGTCCAATCATATTGATTAAATTCATTTTAAAATAACCGTAAAAATGATTATAATGCAATCAACTGTGATTCGCAGCTAATTTCAAACTGACACGAATGTTAAATGAACTACTTACTCGAAGCGTATCTGCTGATTAACGACTGTATATTAACTACTAATTATATACCCAAAACAATAATTTATAGCTATAATGGTTTAGTAACAGGGGAAGTTGAATAATACTTTTACCACTTCCTTCACACTCTAAAGGGCGTTCTCATTGAGGATTTTGAAAGAAATAAAATTAATTTGTCCAAGCGTGACTTCGTGGATCTCAACGAATATCTTAAAAGAAAGAACAATTCGTAATTTCCAGAACAAAATTTGACTATTTTCTCAAGCTCACATCTTCGAATAAATGAAGATGTCAACTCGTTGACGTAACTAGTCAAATAAAATAATAAATATATATTTTAATTTTCCCCAAGCATATTCAGGCTTAAAGATGCCTCTTCTTTTGCATTCTAAAGCCTGACGTTGAATTGAAAGAACGCAAAAGAAGAGGCAATTTTAAGCCTGCGATCACCTGAAAGTTCGAAACCATTGGTAGCAAAGCCAAATACATACGTGGAAAAATAAAAGGTATATTTATTATTTCATTACATAATGGAATTCCACCCAATCTCGCTAGAGAAGATTAATTTTGCTGATACTAATCAATTTAAGAAACACGATGCACAGCAATTAGTCTGGTATTTGTAAAGAATCTTAGATGCAATTTTTTTCATATGATACACATGCATTTGCCGTTCTTAAGTGCAATTACTACAACAGGCCTGATTATTTCGAACAGCTCAATTCGAATGCTGCGCGAAGACCATTTCCCATCAAATCTCACAGGTTTGTAGTGTTCCCCGCAAGTCCGGCAATTTTGCACCCCCATTACTCAATCGCCGCACGCAATAAATTTCCGGCAGCCATTAACTTTTACTGCACAAAAAATGACGTGATACAAACCACCTCGGATCGAGAACTTGCTCCAATTTCAACTGTAACACATTCGGCGGACCTTGGACAATCGCGACAGGCACCTGCCGTTCTCAACTCACTGTTCGTCCACTCTGATATTGAAACAGGTTCATTGATTTCTTTTTTGACGACAAAGCGAAATTTTTAGCAATGCACCGGAGCACCTCTGGGCCTCAGTAACGAAGAATGCCGTTTCAAAAGGAGTCCGATGGCCTCCTGCACAACCAACAGGTGCGTCTGCTAATCGATAGAGGTCTCCCCGTTCGTTCCATCCATACGGCAGGTATCACGGATTATCTAATGACCTCTTTTATACACCTATGCAGCGGCAGACCACCTCCATGACGCAATGGTAAATGGGTTCCTCCAAGGACGTTTTCTTTACTGCATACGACCTTCGCGAGGATAAAAGTTAAAAAAGGATAGTAAACTTTCTCTGACCCATTTGGTGTTGACAAAGCGATGCCGAACCATTGCAGAATTTCAATGTCGGCTGACAAACTCCAGGTAATTTCACGCAAAGAAATTGGGTGATATCGAGGACTGACCAAAAACCTCCAAAGAGCTTACAATATGCACATGCTTCTTGCAATTAGATTTCAATCCAAGATCTCCTTCCACGAACTGATAAGCATTAGAATCTGATAGGTGCAAATGATGCTTCAATGCAAAAATAGACCGTTCTAATAGTTTTCGACTATTCTGAGGGAAAATACTTTGATCTACACAAAAATTAGAAGTTTAACTTTTCAGAAGCGTCTCCTAGTATACTAGGTACATAGTACTGAGGGGGCAGGGTAATGAGGATACAGTTTTCAAAAAGGTTTCAACGAGAAGGCCAAAGATGGGCATGACAAGCATTCGACTTGGTTTTCTTTAACACAAATTCGGGAAGACGAACATATACTAAGACACGACCAATGAATATTGATACAAAATACGTAGCTGATACATAAGACAGTTAAATAAAGGAGATGAGTAGTTCAAAAAACATACAATTACAGACATAACTTTCACTGGTTACGGTAGCACAATTTTCACTCTTCCTTTTACTAGAACGAAGAATGAAATTAAATTTCCAAATATTGGAAACTTTATTCTTGATAGTAAAATAATTCGAAAAAAATTCCAGAGAAAGAGAGTGCGGAAGTAAAATTGGTAAAGCTTCGCTTCTCATTAAAATTACACCTTCAAAAATCATATTACCCGAATTAATTTCCCGTTTTAATTCAATATTTAAGCACTGATAAATTCTCATTAAATTTCATTCCATTTTAGTTCGTTTCTTTACAGCTGATCATCTATCACGGCAAACAGTTTATATCGAACCTTATGACGCACGGAAATTTGTATTACATTGAGGAAAAGCTGAAAATGACAATCATTTTCCGAACAATGCTGAGAGATTTAGAATCACAGTGAAAGCAGAACCTATTACAGATTTCTACTTTCGGCATCATCATCACTTGAGGAAAAGGGTAATTTGGGAGAGAGAACGGCAAAGATCGTTTTATACCGTCATAAAAGAATGAGAAAGCGAGATGTAATTTGTAGTTCGGAGGGATCGAGATGAAGTGAGAGGGATAGAGAAAGGTACGCTATTTCTCAATGTATTATCCGCGAGACATTTCACGCTTCAAAAGAATCACTAAGGATACGAGTAGTAAAAGCGACGACCTTCGCGTCCAAAGAAAAATTTGGTACTGGACGGTCATTTGTTTCAAAAAGACGGAAAAGTTCCGCGTTACAAAAGAAAACAAATCGATGCATCAGGATGACATATTATTTTTCCTTTTCAAAGTGGAAAATAATTTGTCATTTCCAAAGCCCGGCGATTGAATTGTTCACGGTGGAAATCCTGTAAAAAGCACACGAACCTTGGACGATTTCACCATTCTCTCTTTTAACCATTAGCAACTGATGCGTGCGCCGATAAACGTATATTCTTTAGAATTTGAAAATATTGCATTTTTTGCAATTATTTCAAAGTTGCAAGTCCGATGATTCCTATGAAATTACGAATTAAAATTTCAGTGGAATCAGCTAAGTTTTTCTTACTTTACTACTGAACTTGTTTTGCGAAGAAAGTAAATTGCAGTACATTTGTAAATATAATGCACAATCGTAAATGAGAAACTAACGTAATTAGGTAAGAACATAATATTTTGAGCGAAATGACAGTTTCGTGGAATTCCGAACCACAAATGAAAGGACATTTTTAAAATTGTACACGCTGTTAATAGCACAAATTTAAAAAGATATTTTTAAAATTGCTTTGAAATAAAGCACGTTTTCTTTCCGTAAATAACTTTCCTAAATAAAAGTCTTATGCAGTGAGAAATATCTGGAGACAATCTTCTCCTATTCTTCAATCGCTGGTAGTTTTCCGACATATTTTGTAAAAAACCCCTAGTTGCAGGACAAAAAAGGTTTCATGTCCACACTGTTCCATTAATGATAGATTTGACCAACGGAATTTGGTGTCAATAATTTTGAAAAGATATTGAGTCTTATTGCAATAAGAGAAGACAATATACACAAACCGAAGAGAAGATATTGAATCACAGATATTAATACATTTAATGCAGAAGATACAATCAAAGGCAGGTTTCACTACATTTTATAAATAATAAACGGAATTAAAAAACACAAAGAAAAACTCTTGGTGACTTCCACAAAAATATTTTTATTCTTATTCACGACCGCAACATCATGAGCTGATGATGTTACGAAGTGACGAAAAATATTTTGATTATTATCAACATATTCTTCGTGGAATTCACAAAGTGTTGTTCTTTGCGTGCGTCGTCATGAAAAAGGTCCACCAAGTATCACCTGTATACGTTAATTTTAAATAAAAAAAGAACACCTAATGTTTGGTGGAATTAATTCACGTTTGCTCATAAAAATACTTACTTTTAAAATGAGTAAGAACTCCAGGTGTCCACAATAAAAAAAAATAATTCTAAAGAAATAATATTTTTTTTTATTTTGGAAAATACGACGTACGTTTAGGAATTATATTTAAAATGAGATTTAGTATGTGAAGATGCACGGATTTAATTTTTTCTCAGTTTAAACATCAATGGTGAAACTTATGAAAACATAACTTGTAAGCTTTAAATACATCGGGACGCCAAGTTAAAAAGTTCCACTAATTTCCACTCTCCCTTCTTCTAACCGTTACATAAGTTCTTATCGTTCAATCTACCAGTCTGTCTGTCTGAAAAACTAACTTCGACTCCACGGTGGTAGAAAATACGCTTAAGATTACAATAAAATCGTCTTGTCGACTTAACTGCATCATCCTAGCCACCGTCTCTACGACATAAATAGCTACTTAAGAAAGCAAACACCCTGAAATGTCAAAAAGTAGCTTTATTTACCCACACCGCGCGGAAAGAATAGAACTCCCACTAAAACACCGAGTCAAAGCACCCACCTTCCCGAGGCGTAAAACCCGGGATTTACAATCGCCGGCCAAAGAGAGCTCCGCATTCGCGCTCTCCTCTGGTCAATAACGGTAAAAAGAGACTCATCTCGGACTCGCCCGCGCCGGAAAAGGTCAAAGTCGTAAGTCTCCCAAAGCATTCCTGATCGCCGTGGGAGCATCTTCATCCCGATTCTTAATTTACGACCGCTCTCTCCATAAACTACTCCCGAGAGCCACCGCGAAAGAGCAAGTGAAAGCGCCAATTTTCTAACGACCTGCGGCCGAGCGGCACTTCCTCTGTGGACATGTGCACTTCTCGATCTCTCGTTAAAGGTCGCTCTTTTCAAGTTTAAGCCTGGCCCATCCTTGGCCCTTCCCCTAAGGTGCTTTGTCATTCCCGTGCGCTAACTAGCACTTCGTTAGGGAGCGGAATTGGAGGGGCAGCAACCGCGGAGACCGGATGCGAGCCACCGAGGGACTCATTCATCACTTCCGCGGATTTGCCGACGGAAGCGGCAATTGCAAATGCAGAATAGTGTCTCGTCTGCGGCTTCCTCCCCGCGCAACCTGACAGATGTACGTACGTACGTCTCGGAATCATCCGCTGGTAAACTTCGAACGCGCGTCCTAACTGGAGTTGCCAACTCGCGAAGAGTTGAACACGACAATAGCACAAAACTACAGGAGCAAATTCAAGCATTACACCAAAACCCGTTGATATTCTTCGCAAATATGCGTAAATGTGCAAATCATGACTGAACTAGCTCTGCCAAGAGATATAAATTCGAACAATTTAACTCGATTTCCGTAAGAGAGTAACTGAAATTGCAGATATCATTCCAGAACTTGCAAACAGGGGCGCGTCCAGAATTTCGGGGGGCTGAATGACCTGTATGTCGACAAATAATCTCCCATTTCGTTGTAATGCGAACTAATTTATTCTCATCATAAGAAAGAATGGCCTATAAAGTAATTTAGCTACCAAATATTTATTTATATTAGCGGAGGCGTAGCCAAGGGGGTGGTTTTATGGATTTGATCCCCCACCCCCATGAGAACAGATCTAACGATAAACGAAAGAATTCGAGAGGATGGCCTCTCGCAATTATGCCATACAAACACCACGAGAGATTCGCAGGATCTTATATATAATATATGTTAAAGCAAATCAGTTTCTATTTTCATTGGATTTAAGTATTTCTGCCCCTGGACTGCGAGCAATGCAGTGTTTACTCCAGGGCTCAAAACACCCCAAGGACAAAACTTGGCTGCGCCCCTGGATAACACCCTTGAGAATTTGGTTATGAAATACTTGTAGACATTTAAGCCCGCCAGCCACCCCCTGGGCGCGCGACTGATTAGAGCATATTTTCAAATATCTCGTGAGGAAGATCGTGCACAATTTATGATATGTGCATAACGGGAGGTTTTTGGATGGGTTTTCCTCCCGTCTTTGGGCGAATGTCGGACAGATCTCATTATTATTAATCTTATTTCCCCTTGACCGTTGTCACTTGGTCCTCCGACCAAATTGCAACGTTTTACTAATAAATTAATAATTTAGATTAAGCAGGAAGTCTGCTGATATTAAACCATAAAATAAATTCTCACAAAATGTAGCGAAAGTCGGTGAAATACCGTATTTACTCGAAAATAACCGCCTCCTTTGTTTTGGGCTGACAAATAAAAGGAAAAAAATTAGTACGCGAATATAAGTGCGCGTGAAAAGTGAATTACGCGAATATAACCGCCCCCTCTGTTTTTAGGACGAAAATTTCGGAAAAAAGGGGCGGTTATATTCGAGTAAATACGGTAGTATACGAAACGAAAGATGATTATAGTCGAGGGAAAGCGGGAGAAAAAAGATTCAATCCGACAGGCTGAAGATTCTAAAAATTATCGTCCGATTCCAGAAGTCTACCGGCGAATCCGTGAGTTGGCAACCCAAGTCCTAACAGATCGCTAAGCGAGGATGCCTCGTCACGAAGCACTGAAAAATAAATAAATAAGGGAAAAGATTCCGTGAAGGGGCGTTTTCTATTAGCGCGAGAGAATGCCGTCCGAGAACCAAGGACGGCCAACGCCAGATTTTTTTCTTCCCTTCCGAAAGCTGGATCGGAGTAATTGAAGAATATAGCGGTATTCACCTTCCTCCAAAATACTGATATTCTTCTACGGCAGTGCTTTCCGACCGGTTTTCTGCGATTAAGCCGTTGATACGTCCCGTAATGTGCGAGGGTGATAAATATTTCACAGTGATGAACTAAGCGATTTAAAAAATATTTTATTAAGGCATGTTGCAGACAGTTTCTATTTTCTTATTTCCCCACCTTCTTATTAAATTGTAGTTGCTACCGCGGTAATTTTTCGCAGGTTTTTCACGCCCCCCTTCTCGAGGGCGTTTTTACCTGCAGGGTTTAATTTTTCCCAACTTCAGACTTAGGTTTTTGTTTAAACCCACACAATATTTCCCTTCTTTAGTTTATCGTTCTTTTTTATACCTTCCAAAAGCTAACTCTTTAGTTTAAGTATTCAATAACAAACGGTTAGTAGCAAGGAACTAAGAAGTCTCGCCCTTCAATAAAGACGTATTATTAATATTATTAATAACGGTTTTTTTAAACCCACATAACATTTCCCTTCTTTAGTTGATCCTTCTGTTTTATATCTTCCAAAAGCTAACTCTTTCTTTTAAATATTCAATAAAAAACGGTTAGTAGTAAGGAACTAAGAAGTCTTGTCCTTCAATAAAGACGTATTATTATTATTAATAATTACACCGAACCTAAACCCATATTGGGCAGACTGCAGACGAGACCTCCAGAGGACTCTGCAAGGCCTTAATTGCTTTATTTTTTAAAAATCATTTTGTATGTCATTTAAATAATTATTATACACTGCGATAATGTAGTACATTATAAGATAAAATCGCTATTGTATTATTAAAGCCATTATTACTTTTTGTTCGATAGAAGACCGCTATGATGATACTGAAATATTTTATTCCGCAGTCCGTTTTTCTTCTTTTTCAATTTGAACAAACACGAGAACTTACAAAAGCTTGGTTAAGTGTTCTGGAAAATTTGAGTTTCCATACGTGCACCGCGGAAGATAAAAGGTTGGGAGGCACTGCTTCTTGGAAACTCCATATTTCAGCTTCCGTGAGTTCTCAAACTCTTCAAACGAATCCGTAGCGAAACATCGGTTTGCGATGCCTCTGCACGTAAACAATTCGGTTCAAATACGCTCTTTCAGAAAATGATGCCTCGGACGGGGAATATTTTCTCGCTTCCCTGACGACAAGCTGGACTTGAGCCGCATCGAACATGCGGAGGAAATGTTAGCACTCGCATGACCCGTCAAGGTTGCGCCAGCGAAGCGAAATCTCATCTTGATATGGATGAAACAAACCGTGTAATAAACCTTTTCAATGACGACTCTTCTTCCTTAGGAACAAGTCTATACCTCGGGGAAAAATATCCCCACGGAGCGAGAGTTTTACGAGACAAAGAAATAGAAAATCGGCGAAAGGTCGTAAAGCTGGACGAATCGAAAGAGAAAAGGTAAATTAAAGGTAGGGTCCGAGTGGACCACCCGGATCTACTTATTTGAAAGTTAATATTTAGATTCACAAAAGGAAAGAGTTTGTTAACTTTTGAATAAATGATTGAAGACAATATTGATCGCAATTACGGAAACCCTTCCAGAACGGAATACGTTTCTTAAGCGGCGTTTAATTATTTAGGTTATAATAACAGGTAATAATTTTACAGTGGTACTTTGGTTAATGACGGTAATCCGTTCCAAGACTATCTTCGTTAACCAAAACCGTCGTTATCCAAGGCGCGATTTTCCGCAACAATACTGCAAGTCAAATATGCGGATAAAACTCATTGAAATGTCATTAAAGTAGGGTATATATGATATTTTCAATTACATTTACAACAAAAACTTATCGTTGATAAAATGAATAGTTATAAAAGAAGTTTTAAACTGCCAATCTTCATCAGGTGTCGTAAACCAAAGACAGCGTCTCTACCCGAAGCATCTTTGAACGCAACCACTCGTAGTTGACCAGGTACGTCGTTAACAAAGGCCGTCGTTAACCAAGGTACCACTGTATTATTATTACATATTACATTATAATTAAACTATCAATACTCTATTTTATGGTATGACATAAGAAAACATAGAAAAGGAATGTATGAAGTATGGCATCTCTTCCCCTTTTTGTAAAGAAAATTTCACGAAAAATAATGAGAAACGAACGATTTTAGATTAAATTTAAAACGAAATTCAGCGATTAAATCAATCGCGACCAAAAGCTAATGTAACTCTTTGAATGCAAGAGCTGGAACACTCGTGTTTTCGTGCGAGAGTTTTAAAATAAAAATTTAAACACGGATTACGACGAAAAAGAGGACGTAAGACAGGAGACTCACGCAGACATAATGCGCGAATGAAGGATCGATCCTTACTAAGCAAGTTTCTTCGGAGGGATTTCGTTCCCATGCATTCTGAAGGGAGAGCGGCGTGAGGAAACCTTAGTAATCTAACGCCAGTTTCCTATTCATGCTCCTTTAAGTATATTCTTCTTTTTAACTTTTGCTTTCTCTTGCACAAGCTAAGGGGCGTTTTCTCAATCGAGTGTTGTTTTTTGTCTCCAAGGTAAATGTATGCTTATTCATTGCACAGTTCTTAGAAAGAGGTTCATTTAAATATTTCACAAGTACGACACACAAAAACTACACGACTTGGAAAGTATTTCCTCACAATGTTCTTTTATCCATAGCTGAAGATGCTACCCATTATGGAAGGAAAATGTGCAGCGCAATAGAAGAAACCTTTCTTCTTTTAATGACAATTTACGTGCGATACAGTATATTCCTTTAATTATGAAAATTATTAACCCTCCGAATCTAAATAACTCTCTCCAAGCAACTTTCACGGATTTTCCTTCAGTTTTCTACATTTTGATTTTCAACAGATTAATATAGACTAAATGTAATATACAATGCTTTTACCATAATTTTAAAATATGCTTCAGCTAATTGAAATAATTTCAATTTTTTAAATAAAATAAATACAAATTTAAAAACTAAATTAATAATTTACTGTGCCTAATCTAATATACAGATGCCAACAGATACATAGAAACCGCATCTCTAGAAACTATAAAGGCAATAAATACTAGTAACTCTTTAGACTTGCTCCTTCAAAACATAATTATCTTAAAATATCTAACTCCACTTTATTTCAAGCGATGCTTGGATAGAAAGATAATCATTTCAACCTTTTCTCTTATAAAGGTATTGATATATCATTTATAATTGCCTGATACACAAATATTCTTTTTTCGTGATTGGTTGTCTATCCCCTCCACCGGGATGGGATATCACATGAGCTTATTTGAAAGAGTTTATTAATATGGATTTTATGGATATATATACTTATAATCGTTTTCAAAATCCGGTAGTAGCATAAGAAAGTTTACAAGGAAGAATACGTTACGCTTTCCCTTTGATTCGTAAAGCCAATACCTGCATTGCAATGAGACAAATACAATATCAACAGCATACTTCATCCCTTCGAACTGTACCTTTGTAAATATCTCGTAATCGTCAGAGGTTCTATGCCACTTCCTTGAATCAACAGCACTGCTCTCCGTTTCCTTTGAAAGCAATCTACTTAATGTCAATAATGTAAAATAGAAAGCAAATACATTTGTATTCAGCTTAAGAAGCACTATCTCCAAATCCATCACTAACAAAAGATGATAAACGCAAAGAGTATAAGAGCTTATACGAAGAGTAACCGTACGCTTTCTTAAGGAAAGCTAGAAAGATGTTTACTTGGAAACATAAATAGCATTATATTTCCTTAAGAAAAATGGGTATCAAAAGCAATTCAAAATTTCAAGGGAAAAAATATAACAAGGGCATGAGTAACAGATTCGTATCACCTGAACCTAGCAAGCCATCGAGTTTACTTACCACTGTCATAAAATTATACTTTTTATCCAACAATCTGAAAGAGGACACTTTTTGTTACGTTCCTGAGTAATTCTAAAGCGCAGAATTTGTGTTTCTTCTACTACTTATGAAGTTAAATCTGACGAGATAGAAAAATTTAAATTGAATACACCAAGAAATATTGTAAAAATGCTCTTTTTTACTACATGAGACTTTCATTGTGAGAAGATGGAAGCTGAAACCACCGTATTTCCGGAAGTAAAATTAATACTAGACTTACATAAATCCAAATCTTACATACATCAAATAGTTTTTCTGAAAAGCATTCATCAATAAAGTCGGCATGAACCTCAATCCTCCACCGTTTGCTATGAGAAGCCCAGGAGAGGGAATGGGGTTTACTAGGGGAGATGAGGAGTGGGGTAATTTTCTTTCGTTTTCTCCTCTTAGCCAGAACGCTAAGAATGGAAAACGTCGCGTAAGGCCCAATGACCCTATGAAAAGCATTCTTCTAGTAATCGTAATGACTAGGATTAATGGCATTATTCAAGCCTCAGCATCTTTCATAACTCTGTGTCTTTCATACTATCGCACCCATGGAAAAAGAACTAAGAAAAAAGTCCTAAATACCTTACTTGGGGCAAAACACTTACGGGAAAGTTCTTGAAAGAGAAATTTAAAGGAAATATGCCAAAAATTCAAGATTGCTCAAGGATTTCCCTTGGCAATGACAAGTAGCAAATGACGCCGATGAGTTCTTCGTAGGTTATTTCGCTTTCGATCAATTATCAACCCGGGAATTAAGCGGAAAGACTTTCAAACTCCCATACGCTTAAAACCGAGAAGCAACCCTAATTTTCCAGGAGTAAATTCACCCCACCCTCAACTAGACCGCAACCTCGCACGTACGCGAATGACATTATTAACAATTATCGCGTCCGAGGTTCTGAATGATATAGTGAGCGATACAAGGAAGCATTCTCCATACTTTCACCGGAAAAATCCCCTCTTAAAACATTCTCCACGGCGAAAATCACATCTGGAGAAGAAAAACTCGATTTTCATCGGAGAAAATGTAAATGTCGAGACGGAACTTCATTAACCAAACGAGAGAAAGGAAAAAAGCGAAAGAGAAGCAGTTCCCAAACCTTGTTATCTTTGGAACCGCGGCGGAAAATCAGTTCCAAAGGGAAGCAAAAGGAAGCAAAGTAAGTGCGAAAGGACTGAAGGGTAACTTTCTCGAAGACCTTTTTTCAAAATTCATTCTTTTTACCCTATGTTGACTATATTTTCCATTCGTCGTTTGTTACTGAGTAGAGAAAAATGTATCTTTCATTTACATTCGTCTCAGTCTTGAAGCAATAAGATGCAACCGATGGATTCGTGATGCCGTAGAATTGTATTCACTCATGTAATCTCTTAATGAACAGTGTTAACCATAGGTTCGATTTGCTACACATACGTGGACACGTTTAACTGATGTCACTCTGATTCTGTGAGGAAAGCAAGGGCAAACTACTTCACTCCTGATGTTGCCTAGAGAGCCTCATTCCCTTTCCACGGCTATTTTAGCAAATGCATTCATATATAATAATTATTTTAAAAAGTTCTAGCGCAGTATCCCTTCGAGTGATAGGATCTATCCCGCCGACATTTACAGTGAGCGAACCGCAGTCATCGCATCAACTCCGTATATGGATTTTCGGGACCGAACATGCTACCTCTTTATTCAGATAGCCATCCATGTTCATCACTATGCAGGGTAAACACCCATAAAGATTGGCCCCCACCGGGAATCGAACCCGGGACCGCTTTCGCTGAATCGAACGCGCTACCCAGGGGTAGATACATTTTATATTTTCATAAGAAATAAATGATCGACGATTATAATATTAATCGAATTTCCTAAAAACAAGCCTTCTTAACGGGCTTCCTTTAACTTATCTTCCGGTAAAGGATAGCGAAAAATGCATTTTCGCCAAATTATTTCTTCGTCTCCTATGAAATGCTCCTAATTTCATTGTCATTCTTTAAATATTTCCAGATTTCTTGGCCCAAAATTATCCAAGAGTAATTATAAATTCACCTTTATTAGCATGATCTTTACTATAACGTTTAACATATTCATATGTCCTATTCAGGGTTATAAATTTCCTTATCGTTTTATAAGCTGTTTTCTGATGAATATTCCTACTTTTATTCTTTTAAACGATTTCGATTTTCTGAAGTTTTTGTCGTTTTACAATCACAACTCCTAAAGTTTTACTCTCTGCTACCATTAACTCAATTTCAAGTTTTTATTGACATAAAATTTGGCGACAGCTTAGATGGAAGGAGAGACTTATCAGAACCAATCTCGCCTTAGTAAAGACCTTTAATAAGTCTTTCTCATGGCTGTGGTAATGGGAATGCTACTCAGGAATAACTGATGCTGAATAGTGCCATTCATCTTGGTCACACCTAATTGAATGCTATTTAACACTGCTTTTCACAGGGTCATACAATTATCCAACTACCTCACCAAGTCACCTTTCCTACTAAGCCTCATTCCCCCAATAAAAGATTTGTAACTTATAAAGGAGGGAATGAGAATCCCGCCAGCTTTCGAACCGATGCTTTAACAGAGAGATTTCAGAATTGAGGAGACATCTAACCATGGGAAATCAAATGGGCGGCCTAGAAAAGCTAGACTGTTTCACCTTCAACTTTTCAATCGACTTATCCACCAAATGGTATTAATCGCGCGGTTTTCCGCAGGACAGAACTTCCTCGGAAAAAGAAATAGGATGCTCATCTTCCCAGAACCTCAAGTCATTCCCTTTATGGGCAGAAAAAGACACGCTCCCGTTGGTTTGAGAAAACAAGCGGATCCTCAAAATACCATAAACCTGTTCCGGTCATTTCTTCTTCTATTTTGTGGTTGCGAAACTGTTACGAATCCGACCATTTGAGAAACGACCTAATTTTTTGCCGTTTAAAATGTTTCCTTTTAATGGAACAGCCATTTTATTTAGGTGGAGTCCCAAGTGCATTAAGGGCTCTCCCATCTTAAAGGAGACGGGAAACATGTCGGTCAACTCCTGAGCCAGGTATGTGCTGATAATATAGCCGGCAACCGCCTCAGGGCTCAACGATCAATGGGGCAGCAAGGACACGTTCTTATAAGCATACGAGGTATTCGTCAACGATGTAGCGTATAAGAAAGATATATTGCCGAGTTACGAATTTCTGCACAGCTGATGTTTGAACTGGTCACAAAAACTCTCCATAGTGGGGGTAAGCGAGTGCATCCGTCGAGTAAGTGTTTCGCATGACATGATTTTTTAACTCTCCATTTTTTATCACTCGTGCGTGAAAACGGAACATATTTTCCTATTCTAGAGTTTTCCACTTTCACCTAAGTCAAGGTTCTGTGGTTAGAAGTGCCCTCCCATTTCGATTCAGCCAAGGTTTATGCGTATATGTGACCCATTTCGCAAGATATTCGCTGGAGTTAAACATGATGTCCCTCACTACGTCCATGCGTACCTCATTCCAAAAATACTCCATTTTCTTAACAATCTGAGT